>CM076575.1:2080214542-2080516232 GCA_034641835.2 Pinus albicaulis
GTGTGGTGGCGCGGCGTGCCTGCGAAAGGCCTACGATAAATGCGAAAACGGAAAAACACCCATTGGCACTGAACAAGCACAATAGCTCTTGCCATGGCGTGAGATTTTTTTTTTTTTTTTTTTTTTTTTTTGTGTTTTTTTTTGAGACAGAGTTTGCTAGGTTTCATTGAGGAGGAGTTCCATCTGTTAAAGAGGAATCTGGTCTTTGGTATTTCACAGTCTGTAACTTTCTCTTATGTGATATTTTAATAGATCATTTCATTTCATCCATATTTCCTGTATCATGTTTTGGAATGCGAGTGGCTCACTGATTTTTGATATGGATTTATCCTAGTTGATACCCATGCTCGTATTATTCAAGCACTTTAAATATGGCTCATGCATGATATTCTGTTCCACTATTCATCTTAACCGTATTTCTACTATACTAGTTACTTTGGGAGGGTGTTTTTAAAATGTTATTGTCATGTATGGATTCTTAGATTGGTAAGCCCATGCATCGTGGTATTGTGTATCTGGATATCAGCTCAATGTTAACTAATATCTCCTCAATATTTCATTCACTACATACACCTTCTGATAACTTATCTCTGTGAGGTATTTCTGAATCAGCCCTCTTTGCAGTAAGTTGTCTCTGAATTGTCTGTTGCTTTTATATTGGAGTTTTTCATGTTTGTCTCTGTAGTATTCCTATCCCTGTATCAGTTTCTGAAGGTCTTGGTCCCATTCAGATTAATATTCCTTTTTTTACAAGAGAAAGCATGAGAGCTTTTTATTGATAACTCCCTCTGTTATACCATATGCTCCTTGCTATATAAGATGTCCTAGGCACTAGTCTATCACAACTCTAGGCTTTCTCTAGGAACGACAACATTTTTTTGGCGACGTTGCCGGGGATCGAAGTTGAGAAAATTTAAATCCCTGGGCCTCTACAAAACCTAATTCACTCTTCAAGTAGGTGAGCATGGAGAGTGGAGAGTTGTAGATCCCTCACCTTGGCGACTCCACAGTTCCTAAATGATTAAAAGACTCCATTGGGTGATCAGTAGGCCGCTAATTATCTTGGTTTCACGAGACTCCACTGAGATACTATGTCGCAGTACAACATCAGCCATGCTGAAGACCAAGCCACTTCACCAAAACAAGACTCTGAGCAGTTTTCAAAAATGCATCCAAGTTTCATGACTGAGTGTCGAGATGAAATGTCACGTGGCTTGGAAAAACTGGAAGTGGGGGACCTTCCATGAGCTATTCTTCTTCTCAGCTCAAGTTGCACACCCGTGCTTAAGAAAATCTTTCTAATATTGATGATTGAAATATATGAAGCTGAGATCAAACTCTTGAAATCACAAGAACAAACTCAAGACCTAGATAATGAGCAAGACATGTATGATGCTTTAAAACCTATGGAAGATGAGGGGGAAAGAGATCATGAACTGCCTGATTGATTACCTATATATTGTGTTACGCTGGTCAGAGAGTATCAGGACCTAATAGTAATGGAAAATAGGGAATGTTGCTTGGAGGAAAAAAGAGGCCACATAGAAGAGGCTCAAGAGAACATCTTGCCTCCAAGTCAGCTAATGCAAGAAAAAGAGGATTGTTGTGCTTTTGTCCATGATGACAGGGAAACCCCCCTTTTGACAGAAGAAGATATTGATCAGATATTAAATCAGCGATCCACCTCCGAAGTCTTTTATAGAATAGATTCCCTTGCTCACTTGTCTATTGAGTTTGATGATTCGAATCCAGAAAACTCCTCTGAGGATCGAGACGAAGAAAGACATGATGAGAAGTCGACAGGTTTGATTGGTGACCTTGCTTATGATTATGACTTTCCTAGTTATGATCTATTTGATGATGATTGTTTCCAAAGAGAATCTGAGTTCACACAACCATCATCAGTAGACCCATGGGAGGAAAGCTAGGGCCAGCAACTCCAGAGAAGCAGTGAACCCTGTCAGCCTATCTATGATACTGATGGGGAGAGCTATGATAGTATAATAGCAGATGAAGATTCTTTGAATCTTCATTCTTCTCTACTACAGATCATTAGTGAGACTAGAAACCAGCAGCCTTTTCTTTCAGAAGATGAGGAGGAAAGCAAAGAAGAAGTTCTTGAGTAGATTGAAATTAAGGGGCCTCCTCTTGAAAAGGAAGAAGAAAAGAAACATACCCCTGCTCAAGAATACATAGATCGGTTCACAGAGCTCAGCTCATCCGAGCAGAACATATCAGAGCTCCAAGAGGACAGCACTGTCATATATGATGTGTCCTCCAGTTCAGAAAGTGAAGAAGATGAGGGAGATTCTCTCTCTCAAGAGAGTCTTTTTCTTGATCCAGTGGAAGAAGAAGAGATCCTGGTTGAAGCCTGCCTGCCAAATATTCATAGCCAGGTATCTTTTCATGATCCTTATGCTCATTTCCTGCAAACATTTGAGGAAGGATCAAAGGTCTTTTCGAGCAGCATGTTGCAAACAGAAAGAAAATTTTTCAAAGCTGCTATTGTGGAACAGAAAGAGTGGGAGCTGCCCTGCCTATCCAGCCTGCTCAAGGAGTTGAGCAAGAAGGACCAGTCATGGGATCACTTGATGGACTGGTTACATTGGAATACAATGTTTGTAAGCTAGACTTGTAAATATTCTAGTTAGAGTAGGGTAGGTAGGAAAAGATCAATAAAGCTCAGTCTGTGAGTATGTAATTAGTTGTTTTTAATGTTTCTACAAAGTCCAGCAAGCCAGACAGCCTAATCTTGGCTTGACTATTTTTCAATTTATGTTTTAGAATATAGAGAAGAAATCTGCTAGAAATTTTAATCCTAGCAGATGTAGTTTAGGTAGAGAAAATGTGAGACCAACAGTTTAATCTGGTCTCATGGAGTAATAGGGGTAGAAGTAGAATAGATTTATTTTTCCTGTCTGTGAAAATTGATGATGTAGGTGGTCTGCGAAGTTCTCGACATGCCCAAGGATTAACGTGCTATCCCCAGGTGGAGCCAATGTTGATCATGTTTGCCCCCTATTGAATTTTGACAAGCAATCCCCTTTAAAAACCCTTTCAGACTCCCTCTTTTGGCCTAAAGAATCCTTTTTTTGCCTATCGTTACCTTTCCTACCCCCAAATTACATTAAAAAAAAAAAAGGCCGCAAAACCCATATTTGAAAATTTATAACGCCTAGCCCTCTAGATCCTAGCCCCCTCTATATTTTTCATGTTACCAGGGCAGTGGAACCAAGCGCTAGCCCGGAGGGCGCTTATCACACACACACACACACACACACACATATATATATCGGGCACATTTATAACTATCGATCTGTGCAGATCTAACGACATTCGCAAGTCTTCATCGTGCCCGTGGCCCGCCCCGTTTACCGCTTCGATCACATGTTCACTGTCCGATCAACCTACAAAATCAATGGTCCATAGTACACCCGCCTTTGTGGTCCCCGCGCCCAAAAACACTGTTCAAAACCCGCCTGGTTTCTATCGCACCACCTTTGGGCAGCAGGCGATATTTTATTTTTCGAAGCGATTCCATACATTGCGCAACACGTGGCTCTGTCACTATTCCAAAACTGTTACCTCATCGCGCATTATCGTTCGACTGAGGATATGGAGTGATATGCATTATAGCTGTCTGATCTGGGGGTCTCCATCCAACGGTCATCACACTACGGAGATGCGTGGGTGTTAATCCAAGTGTACAGTGCCCCTGGCCCACTGCCCATCGCCTCCAATGCATTCACAACCGTCGATCTCCTCCTGAGATCGGGCAGTCCAAATTTGATCGCCCCTGCCTTAACCTGGTCTTCCTCCATGTCACCGTCACACGTGTTTATCGCATTTTTCCTCTACCACTTATATATTCCATTCATATGTCATATTTTAATGTTTTACGTTATAACTTTTGCTAGTCCATCCACCATTGTTCCACTGCATTTTTCATCGCCACCCCACATAATTCTGCCATTTCATCATGCCGGGTTGCTACACAGTCATCCCCACTGCATCGCCGTCCCCATGCATTTGTTGTCTTGACGAGTTTGCGGGTTTTGCATGTTTACAGCGGCGGAAAACAATCATGATTCACAGTATCTATTACTGTGATAGAGAGCACATCAAAGGACCATTTTTCAGAGTTGAATTATGAAGAAAGGTCTGGGAAGGTATGCCGACAAGACTTCCATTCAAGTAATAGAGTTAAAATCTGTCAAACCCTCCGAAGTCATTCAAAGCACATATTTTGCAATCGGAGACATTAATGTTGCGGCAAAGAGTATCAGTGGGAGATCAGAGGAATTCAACATTCAGCATTAAATATTTTAAGCCTTAATCCACGATTTAGAAGGCAGAGGGTACAATGCACAAGAAACAATACCCTCCAAGTTTCATTTCAGCAGAATTTTCTTTTAGGAAAGGACAAACTGCCCATGAGGTTTTTATTCCTCTACCGTGTTCCTGAAGAGACTTTCACCCAGTGCATTTATTTTAGAAAGCAGGCCATAAAGTACATACAATGTTATAGAATTATCAAGCATTATGGGCTTGCACGTTTCAGCCATCCTGCCTTTATGAAGCAAATTAAATATTCATCACCTACTCCTTTTTCGAGCTTTCTTTTTCTCTTATAAAGCTCTCGAAGAATAGATGATTGAGGGTTCCAGATTTTATCAGAAAATTATGCAGTGAAAGGCTTTTTGTATACATTTTGTAGAACTCTTGTATGAAGGCTCAGAGCCCATAGGGTTTCAGTGAGGAGGAGTTCCATCTGTTAAAGAGGAATCTGGTCTTTGGTATTTCACAGTCTGTAACTTTCTCTTATGTGATATTTTAATAGATCATTTCATTTCATCCATCTTTCCTGTATCATGTTTTGGAATGCGAGTGGCTCATTGATTTTTGGTATGGATTTATCCTAGTTGATACCCATGCTCGGATTAGTCAAGCGCTTTAAATATGGCTCATGCATGATATTCTGTTCCACTATTCATCTTAACCGTATTTATGTTATATTAGTTGCTTTGGGAGGGTGTTTTTAAAACGTTATTGCCATGTATGGATTCTTAGATTGGTAAGCCCATGAATGGTGGTATTGTGTATCTGGATATCAGCTCAATGTTAACTAATATCTCCTCAATATTTCATTCACTACATACACCTTCTGATAACTTATTTCTGTGTGGTATCTCTGAATCGGCCCTCTTTGCAGTAAGTTGTCTCTGAATTTTTTGTTGCTTTTATATTGGAGTTTTGCATGTTGTCTCTACAGTATTCCTATCCTTGTATCAGTTTCTGAAGGTCTTGGTCCCATTCAGATTAATATTCCTTGTTTTACAAGAGATAGCATGAGAGCTTTTTATTGATAACTCCCTCTGTTATACCATATGCTCCTTGCTATATAAGATGTCCTAGGCACTGGTCTATCACAACTCTAGGCTGTCTCTAGGAACGACAACAGGTGGATTGTAAAGAAAATATTATATATTATAGAGTGCAAGATGGAACATGCAAAGAGATTCAGGGAATCAAGAAACCACTACAGCTACTAGCATCTCAAATGAATAAATGTATGAGGAAATGATGTCAAATTTATGCCATCCAAGTGGGTTATGCCAATTCCAAGGAGAAGACTCCTATGATGTAAAACATACCAGTAATACAAGACTTCACGGATGTATTTCTAGAAGATGTACCAGGATTACCCCCAAGAAGAGATATTGATTTCATCATTGAATTAATGCCAAGAGCATCACCGGTTTCAAGGGCTCCCTACAGAATGAGTATTCCAGAGCTAACTGAATTACAAATGCAATTGCAAGAGCTGCTGGACAAATGGTACATTCGCCCGAGTGTGTCCCTTCGGGAGCACCAGTGTTGTTCGTAAAGAAGAAGGATGGAACCATGTGGATGTGCATGGATTATAGATAGCTCAATAAATTGATAGTCAAAAACAAATATCCTTTACCTCGAATTGATGACCTGTTTGATCAGGTGAAGGGGGCCACAATATTCTCAAAAATAGACTGAAGGTCTAGATATCACCAGATCCAAATTAAAGATGAGGATATTCACAATACTGCTTTCCGTACTAGGTATGGGCATTATGAGTTTGTGGTACTACCCTTTGGTCTAACTAATGCACTAGTAACATTTATGAGGTTGATGCACGATATATTCCATCCTTTCTTGGATAAATTTGTGCTAATATTATTGATTATATTTTAATTTATTCCAAGAATTAGGAAGAGCATAAGGAGCACCTAAGAATAGTGTTGGAAATGTTAAGAAATCACCAGTTGTACGCCAAGTTCAGAAAATGTGATTTCTTCAAAGAAGAAATCCAGTTTTTGGGCCATTTTATTTCAGCTGAGGGGATAGCAGTTGATACAGAGAAGATTAGGACAATTATGGAATGGTGAATTCCCAAAAATGTGGCAGATATCTGATCCTTTATGGGATTGGCTGAGTATTACTGACAGTTCATTGAAGGGTTCTCCAAAATTTCTTTTCCAATCACCTACTTGTAGAAGAAGGGAAAAGTATTTAAGTGGACTAGTGAATGCCAGAATAGTTTTGAAAGGTTAAAAAATTTGTTGACCACTGCCCCAGTGTTGAGGGTAGTCGACCCCAAAAAATAATTTTAGGTTTGTATAGACACCTGTAAGGAAGGGGTTGGGGCAGTTTTATCGCAAGAAGGAAAGGTGGTTGCCGATGAATCCAGGAAGTTAAAAGAGCATGAGAAAAGATATTCAGCCTATGACCTGGAGCTAACAACAGTAGTAAATGCACTCTGGGTATGGAAACACTACCTACTGGGAAAGAGGTTTGTATTAAAAACTGACCATAGTTGCCTAACTAGCTACTTTAAGCAATCTGATCTAAACTCTCGACAGGAAAGATGGAATGCCTTCCTAAGTGAATTTGACATTAATATTCAACATGTGAAGGGTAAAGAAAACCGTGTGGCGAACGCTTTAAGAAGAAAACTGCATTGTTTTTATGAACTTTGTTATAACCAGTGTGAATGCAAATTTCTAGATCAAGTAAAAGAGGAAGCTCAGAAGGATCTTGAATACCAATTTTTATGGCAACAAATGGAGGAGGCCAGAAAGTAAGAAAACCCCTCTGATTATGGAGTTAGCAAAGAATAATTGTTAACCTTTAAAGAAAATATATATATACCGAATTGAATGGATCTAAAGGAGATGATCATGAATGAATATCATCGTAGAAATTATTCAGGACACCCAGGATACTAGAAAATGTTGACCACAATTCAAAAAATTTATTTCTGGCCTGCTATCGAAAAATCATTGCTAAGTATTTAAAAAAATGTTTGGAGTGTCAACAGGTTAAGGTGGAGCAACGAAATCCAGCTGGATTGTTGTAGCCCATACCAATATCTGAATGGAAATGGGAGTTCATATCCCTAGACTTCATTACTGGTTTACCACTCTCGAAAAGGCACAATGACTTCATTATGGTGGTGATTTATAGACTGAGTAAGGCAGCACATTTTATACCTGTACAGTCTACTTACAAAACTATACAAATAGCTGACATTTTTATGAGAGAAAACTTCAGACTGCATGGCATTCCAAAGACTGTCATTTCAGACAGGGATGTGAAGTTTACTTCAGAATTCTGGAAAACCTTGTTCACAGGTCTGGGGACCCAAATAAATTTCAGCACTGCTTATCATCCTCAGACGGATGGACAAACTGAGTGGGTAAACCAAGTCTTGGAGGATATATTGCGCATGTACGTAATGCAGCAACCAAAAAATGGGAAGAGTATTTACACTTAGTAGAATTTACCTACACCAATGGTTATCAAGAGTCTCTTAAGATGATTCCTTTGAAGCTCTATATGGAAGGCAATGTCACAGACCCATTAATTGGAGCAACCCCAAGAATAAGTTGATGCTTGGACCAGAAATGATGGCTGAGATGGAATCGGAGGTAAGAAAGATCAGGAAAAACCTAAGAGCTGCCCAAGATCAAAATAAGACATACGCTGACAAAAAAATGACTTATAGAGAATTTGATGTGGGCGATCATGTGTATGTAAGGATCAAACCAAAGAGGAGCACCTTAAGATGGGCCTCTTGTGCCAAGTTGGCTCCCAGGTTCTATGGACCTTTCCAGATATTGGAAAGGGTGGGGCCTGTGGCATATCGCTTGGCTTTATCCAGCCATATTCGAGTACACAATGTGTTTCATGTGTCCCTATTGAAGCGATACGTACATGATCCGAAGCATGTAATCCATTGGCAGAGCATTTAGGTAGAGTCGGACGACGATTTTTCTGGTCGAACCTCAACATATACTCGACCGGAGAGAAATCATGCTTCGAAAGCGAGTCATCACCCAGGTTAAAGTGCAGTGGAAGCACTTTAGCTCAGATGAGGCTACCTAGGAAGACAAAGGATTTGTACGTGAGGCTTATCCAGAATTATTTTTTGAGCTAGAGTGAACAACTGAGGATGGTGTTTACTTCCGGGGGGGGGAGTTGTGACAATTGACTTAAGTGTTAACTAGTTGTTTAACTATTATTATGTCATTTTAATTATTATTTTGAAGAAACTGAAACAATTATTTTTCTGGAGAAATATTATTTGAAAATATATTAATTAGTTTTATTTGTTGGAAATAAAATTAGTTATGGAAAAGTGGTTCCATAAAAGTAAAATACTGATGGTAAAAAACATTCCAAGAATTGAGAAGTAGTTGGACAGTTTTGGATAGTTACCTTTTCCTCTGAGGATAAAAGGTACATCTCAGTGAGGAAAATGGGTTATGTTCAGTAACAAAGGGGAAGGAGAGTGAAGAATTCCTGAGCTAGTAGAGACCAGTGGAATCACTCGGGTTTTCCTATAGATATCTAGAAAGAAGACTGAACATGGGGTCCTAAATTCTCTCTGAAATCATCTATGTCAACCTATACTTCTCAGGTGTGCAGCACGGGGGAAGAGGAGGATGTGATTGCCTCTCTTAAAGTTGGGAGGACAACATCTGCAAAGCCAAGAAACGAGATAAGTAAACAGTATTTATTTTTACTACAAATATGGTAGACAGACACCTTCATTATAGGAGAATAGAAAATCAAGTTGTGTCAGAAAAAGAAACTATAAACTGTTTTTATCTTGTAAAGGGCATATCTGAGAATGCAATGGAAAATTCTAGTTTAATCATAGAATTGTCAAGTGTAAATAATATGTAAGATATTTTATGTTAAAAGCTATGTTGTGGTAAGATTCTCTCTAACAGAATAAAGGGGTCAAGGTTGAAGTAAAATATTAAACCATTAATTAGAAAATTACTTCTCTCAACAAGGAAAAAAAATAGAATTGAGGGTGAACTGTTAACTCGGGGTCCAGGGTGGAGACCTTAGACCCTAGAATTTTTTCGTTTGCTTAAACCAAAATTGAACTATACACAGACAAAATTAAGATGGTCCGGACATCGAGCTAACTGTAAAGAAGGAAAATGAAACTCCAACGTTTCTAGATTAAAAGAACGGTTACTAATGCAAACCAAAAATCCATCTTTTCCATATGTGTTTAGCAGGATAAATTTTGAGAATAATAAGTGAAGTTAAATCGCAGCAAGCATTAACATTCCAGAAATATAAAATACCATTAATTCCTATAGAGTAAACACAGTATAGAACTGAATTTCCAGAAAGATAAATACATTCAATGCCTGTAAAGAGTACACTTTAAATATACATATACAAAGGAAACTATAGCATACGTATGCTAATAAAATGCATGGCCATGGGCACGACAGAAATTCAAACCCAGAACTTCTCGGAGGTTATCGAATCCAGAAACCAAATCAAACTTAAGGATCCTGGTAGTTCAACCCAAAACACTTTACGGAACCCTCAGGGTAAACAAATAGACCAAACAAATAAATAGAGGAAGGATCCCATAAAAATGTACAACAAATAACAACGATTAACTATGCTCTTGAATATATTATAAATGATTTAATGTACATAGAAACAAGAGAACTCCTACACAGTAACTCAGTAGGCGAAATTCTTGCTAAAATTACTAAAGTACGCAGAGAGCCTAGAGGGCATAACTCTGCCAAACAGTAAAAGAGCAGGAGACTCTACGGTCGTAAAACCCAGTGAGACCTGGGTGCCCTAGTGTGTGCCTAGCCAAAAGCGTTCGGCGATCCAATAGAAGTTCACACAGAATACCTGAAAAGGAAGAGGTCTCTAGTAAGTCCGCGTCGAAGAGTAATGGAGAGGAAACATTGTTGAGTACCCTTGGCCACCGGCTGAGGAGAATACCTGCACCAATAAAACAAGAAATGGGGGTTAAGACTATAACCATAGAACAAATACACATAAGTATAGACAATAATTTCCAGAGAGAGATGGCAAGAGAGTGAACCTATGTTAAATTGCAACCACAGGCATATTTGCTAGAGAAACTCTATAAAAATGAAAGGAAAGAAGCTTAGGATTAAGGGATAAACCCGTAAAAGAAGAAAAAATAAACGGAAGGTAGAAAACTAAATATTTATACATTTCCATACCTGTTGTGAGGGAAGGGGAAACTTCACCGGGGGTCGCTTGCACGTTGGAATGACAAGATGCGCATTGGCCAACCTTCCGAAAGACACTGTAATGCATCTCCAAGAGCAAGATACAGTGGGTATAGAACCCTACACTGAGTTAAACATACACTACGGAGTCCCAAGCACAAAAAGCACAAAGTAATGAGAGTATGACCACTTCAGGGGAGTTCTCTTACTGAGCGATGGTGGAGGGGTTGTTTAGTTAGAGCAAGGCGTAGCCGATAAAACCTCCATGCCTCCGCGGAGGTTGTAGACGAGGCATTCGGAGCGGAACTTCCAACGAAATGAGGAATCAGTTAGGTTTACCATGGTATTACCTCGATACTTTCCCGCCCAACTCACCACTGTAGATCCCAAGACATCCGATTGAACGGTGATTGAGCTGGTAGGTGGTGAACTGTGGTGGTGTCATATGGTGCCAATTCAACGGAAGAGTACAACTGTAAGGTTAAAATATAAGAATAGTACCTGAGGATATCCAGTTTGATTTAGTCGGACAATCCTTAAGATAGGATTAATAACATACATAAGCAATCATGGTATGTGAATTAATAAGTGGGGTTATCAATTAGATCACGTGCAAGGCTCTAATGATGTTAAACAACAACCTTTACGTGGATACGTTACCCTAGGTATTTTCATTGCAGCATAAAGATGTATAATTAAACAAAGATGTTAACATATACGCATATAGAAAAAGATTGAATCATAGCGCACAAAGATTTAGGATTTATATGAATACATTTATATATATGCAGTACAGTCATATGTTCGACATAGGTAAGAGTTTAAAAAAGAAAAAAAAAATGTTGAATGTTACAAAAAATAAATAAATGATTTGTCTTAAAAATTTGATTAATTTAAAATAAATAAAAATAATAATGATAATTAATATTTTACTTATTAAAAAATATTCATGATGAAGATGATTAACATTCATTAAGACCAATATGGTCTAGAGGACTTTCAGAAAGAAGAAGTGATTAATTGAGATTATTTAAAATTTTCTTTTTGTGATAAAAAAAGAAAGAAGAGAAACATTATGAGGTCATTGTAGTTTTTTTTTACTTAACAAGTTAAGGAGGTTGGTAGTGGGGCAAACGTTTTGAAAAGAATAACGGATGCGAGGTTCGACAATCCAAGAGAAAGTGATTTTCATCTTCGACTCTCTTAATATCTTAAAGGATGCATATTCTTTCTTTGTTTTGGGAATAGATCAACGAATGTTCATTTTCTTCTTAACGCTACTTAAAACATAAAGTTAATTTCGGTTAGTAATTGTGGGGTTGATTACCTCCTTATAATACCTTAACTTCCTTTTCCCTTCTAACTCTTTAAAACTCCACAATTTATCCTTAAATTTGGAAGTAATGGTGTTTTTAAGATTATCCTTATTCCCCAAGATGGTCTCCTACTTTATCCCCCAATGGTCAAGCCAGGGCTTGGCATCCTCAGCTTGAGCCAAAGGTGGTTTTGACTAGAGTTAGAAGCAATTTTGGGTAGCCTCTTGGCTTCCATGTTGTGAAACTTCTTCTTATACATCAGATACCTAAACATGGATGTGTTTTCAATGGGGGAGAAGCTAGCTTCAATCAAAATAAAGACATGTTTTCAATGGGGGAGAAGCTAGCTTCAATCAAGAGAATAAGGTACTAAGTATTACCTTAATCTTGAGATTGTAGGTTATGAATTGCTTTTGGATTATCTCAATCTTTCTCCAAAAATAGCCATATAAAATAATAGGGGTGACAAGAGTCTCCAAGAGGAACTTTTTTTTTACTCCAAAACCAAAGATCAATAATCTTATAATTATTTTCAAGTTCATAATAAACTTTCCAACCTCCTATAATCTTTTTCTCATTACTATAATTCTAATTAAAATAATAGTAAATATCAATACCTAATTATAATTATTATTATTTAAAAAATAAATTTATTAAATATTATTTTGATTGTATCTATAAATATAAAATGCAACATTACAATAAAACCACACAACTTACGTAACTGCTATTGAGTGATGGTCCAGAAACATCTTTTAGCCCAAAGTTCACCAAAAGAAAATAAAAGAATTAATCAAACTTATAAGAAAATTTATTAATTAATATATTATTTGATATAAATTTTTAATAAAATAATGAGTAAAAAATATTTTTTAATTAAAAATATAAATAAATTTTTTCTCTTCAAGAAAATTAATTAATTTAAAATAAATTCGATATTAAAAATATTAATTTATTTCTAAAAAATTAAAAATTAGCAATAATTAATATTTACTTATTAAAAAAACTATAATCATTATTATAATTTACAAAATAAATTTGTTAAGAATTATTTTGATAGTATTTATAGATATAAAATACTTAATTAAACTGAAAATTTTATATAAATACTTTTGAGAGATGGTCCCGAAACATCTTCCAAAAGAAAATTAAAAAATTAATCTAACCTGCCTCAAAACATTTTTTCGTAAAGAAAGCACCCGACCATTAAAGAGAAGAAAATGAAAAAAAACAAAAACTAAAGGCTAACCTCTATATAGCAAAACTAGGCAATTCCAGTATTCTACAGCTTAAAAAATTTAATAAAATCAATATTACGACCAATATTTCAAATTATGATTTAGTTTAATTGTACACAAATCATGGCGGAATAAATGCTTTTTAATATTTAAAACAAAATGGAAATTTGCTTGATTATTTTGCTTATCAAGTGACATTTCGGAGTTTGCCTGAACTAGTTAACATAACACCATTGTTTAATTGTTTGACTAGTTTACTTAAGTTTATGTTTTTTTTTAAACTTCAATAAACTAATCAAATTACTGTTACTGAAAAATTTGAATTTAATGCACAAAAATATTAGAGAAAGTTATGGGAATATGTTAGCATAGGTTTCTTGGCATTGTCTTTTCGGAGATGAGATTGTTGGAAGGTTGGGCCAGCTCATCATCAATTTGAATAAGAAAAGCACTGAAATGCAAAAGAGGAAAAACGGGAACTCATAATCACATAGACCATTTTTAGTCTCGAAGACGTTAAAATTTCATTTCAAAACTTATGAACGCACTCCCAATTTTTTTACTCGACTCTTAAAAAGTAAGTGGCAGGGCGGGAGTCTCCGAGAGAAACCAAACCTAAGGTGTTGTTTACAGACGTCACAATTTTGTTTAGATAGTTAAATTCTAATCTATATGGGTAATTATTTTTTAAGAAATTCAATTTTAAGAGTGTTTAAACGGTATTTTTTTATTTTGAAAATGGATAAAGCACTATCAAAGACCTTTTGAGCACTCAAAATCCTTTGAATTTTTTTCGAGAAATCCAACGTTAAGCGTCGTATTTCTATGTTGCATGAATTTTTTAAAAGTGAGAATATTGGGAACTTAGGTACAGGTGTCCAACTAAAAATTTCCCCAAACTTTACAAAAAACCGCTAATCGAAAATAATAATATTATGTAATAAAAACAAAATTTTTAAAAATAATAATAATAATTATTATTATTATATAATTTATCAACCAATCATTAATATGAGCTAGTGTCAACAACCAAACACTTTCAACCAGCAAATTGCTTGGTTCCCTTCTTCTTTTTTTCAGAAGGAAAAAAACGATGTCTATTAAAATTATAAACAGTACATATCATTTACATCAAACTCCATTGTCTAAATTATCTCAATATTGAGATCATCATGCTAGTATATCTCTACCCATAGACAGAAATAAACAAGTGTGCAAGTCCCATAAAAAGTTCCATACAAAACCATATGCCCAGTCTTAGAAGATGTGTCATTATATGCCAAAACAAAATTACGAAACAGAATCTACCATTCTACTCATCCCCTGTAAACCAGGGATTAATACCATTAGAGACAAAAAGGCACAGCAATAAGATCCAACTTGTTTGCTATCGATTCCAACCACTAAAAACCTATAAAGATAACACATAAAAATATTCTAGCAGGCTCGCTTGATGTAGCATGCCATGTTATCCCCAGCCATTGGAATTCAAGGGATGGGAATTTCAGTAGCCCATATGATTATTCCATTTCTGAATTGATTTACCTGCATAATACCGAATTCCATACCGAGACCCTTTTTAGAGAGTCTATCGGCTCTGGTGTTATTTTCTCTGTAAATGTGACTTATAGTTGCCTTGTTCATTTTAGTCCATAACTATTGAGCTCTCAAGAGCCAACCCTGTGCCCTTGGAGAAGATAGGGCAACGTTCCCAACCATGGCATCGATGATTATTTTAGAATCACCAAAGATACTAACCTCGTTGATACCCATGTCATGGGAAGCAAGGAGACCACACCATAGGGCCATCAGTTTCGCCAGATTGTTGGATCCCACACCACCATTCCAGCATATATGAACTCGCTTCGCCTGTGAGATCTTAATCCACGCGCCACATCCCATCACGCCATCTTTGCATGCTCCATCAAAATAAATCGCAAGAATACTCAAATGGGATGAGGCCTATTCCTAATAGAGTAGTTAGTAATGCAAGCCTCAACTAGTTCTCGTTCATTGATCATTTCATGATGGCAGTGTGTATAAGGAGGGCCGAAAACCGTTCCCCTTCAAATAAAAGCTTGTTCTGGGCAAGCCAAACTTCCCATATGAGGAAAAAAGGCAAAGATTGAAATTTCCCTAAGATTTTGTCCCATCTTTGAGTAGCTTCCATGAAGTCCCTTGGAATCCATGTAGGTTCAATAAGAAAGCTACTGAAAATCTTCCAAATAACAAGAACTCTTGGGCACGAAAAGAATAGATGATCAACAGTTTCCTCATGTAGTAGGCACAGAGCACATCTACCTGGTCCCTGTAAGCCACGTTTGATGAGAGAATCCCAAGTTAGAATTTTCCTCCTCCATACCAGCCATCCAAATAACAAAATCTTGGTTGGTATTCTTCTATGCCGAGAAGCCCAAAAATCTGTGGACATATACCCTTGGAGAGACCGAGAATTAATGTAGTAATAAGCCTCTTCTACAACCACTAAGCCCTGATTCATATCACCATCTCATTCAATAGTGTCACCTTCATTCCTGTAGCACAATCCTGCTGCCTGTATACTCTGCATATACCCCTGCCAGTCCTCCGCATCCTGTCCAGTGAGGCCAAGAAGCTTAGCAGATTTCAAGATAGGGGTGCCATGAACCCAGTGGTGTATGACCTGATGGAAATGTATGACCCCTCTGTGTGCAAGTCTGTGAGCGACACGCAGGTTTGGGAGCGAGTTATCAGTCATGTCATATATACGATCACAACCCAGGATGATATTCTGTCCATTCTCGAACCTCCATACCCACCTTTCAGCAAATAATGGTACTATTTTCTTGAATCCTTGCCATATAGCCGATATGCTTCGAGGATAGATAAATTGATGGTAGTATAAATTGTGTAGGGTATCCCCAGTTAAGTACTTAACATATATGATATCATTCCATATTTTGTTACCCTTGATTGCCCACCACATAGATTTGATGAGGAGAGCATAGTTAAAAGCTCTTCTGTTTAGGATGCCCCATCCACCTTGCTTTTTTGAAACACATAACAGATCAAGCTTGCATAGATGTTGTTTGTTGGTCATACAGGCACCGCCCCATAAGAATTTAGACAGAATTTGATTGATACAATGCACTATTTGTTCTTGGAAATAAAAAAGGTGTCCCTAGTACACAATAAATTGTGTAAGGACCGCTTGGATCATGATTAATCTACCACCCATCGAGAGCCAGTTATGAGTCCATTTGCTGATCTTGTATTTGAATTTTTCTACTAGCCACATCCAATCCTTCACTCTATACCCACATGTTTTAATTTTGTATCCAAAGTATAGGAAGCCTTCATTTTCCTTCTTAATATGGACACCAAGAAAATTAGAAATGAACTTTATTTCATCTTCATCACCAAATTCACAAATGAGGAAAGATTTCTCTTTGTTAATGCATAGCTCGAATGCATTTCCAAAATGAGACAACGAGAAATGTATGTAGAACCAATGATTCCTAATAATTCGGGAAAATATAAGAAGATCATCCACAAAGAGCGAATGAGTGATACATACAGTATTCGAGAATGAGAGCCCAGAGATATAACACGAATTCCTGGCCATCTCCATAAGCTTGTTGAATCCATCCATGATCAAAATGAATATGAGAGGGGATAGGGCGCATCCCTGTCTTAATCCATGCTCCGCTCCAAATAATTTTGTCGGCAAACCATTTATGATCACATCAAACTTGGCTGATGTAATACAGGCCATAATCCATCTGATAGAGTGCACCAAGAGCCCAATATTAAGAAGTATTAATCTGATGTAAGACCGGTCCACTGTGTCATATGCTTTGAACAAGTCAATTTTCATAATGAGAGCATCCAGCTTCCTAGAGTGCATATAATGCATAGCCTCCTGAGCGATGGCTATGGCATCATGGATGGACCAGCCCTTCAAAAACCCATACTGTTCCCTCAAAATAAACTTTGATAATGTTAATCTGATCCTGTTTGCAAACCATTTTGCAGGATACTTTATATATAAGGTTTCACAATGCAATCGGTCTGAAGTATGAGAATGTCTTGGGGTCAGACAATTTGGGGATGAGCGCCAGAAAGGTGGCATTCATGCTCACTGGTATGTGCCCCATAATACGCCCTTGTTCCACAACTGCAGTTATCTCCTCCACCATAATATCAAATAAATGTATATAAAATTCTGTCGGCCAACCATCCGGCCCTGGGCATTTATCGTGTGCAAAAGACTTCAGAGTTTTCTCTACTTCCTCCTTAGTGATTGCAACATTTAGTTTCTGTAGAGCCTCGTCATCAAACATATGTGGAATATTCTGAAGGACCCATGTCTGGCATTCATCATTCAGCTTGGTAAAAGGTCGAGAAGTGTCTGAAAGCCTCCCCCATTATTTCTTCCGTGGAATAGACACAGCTTCCATCATTTTTCTGAATATACCATATTGCATTTTTGTTTTTCTGCTCATTTGCACTTTTGTGAAAGAATTTTGTATTCAAATCACCTTCCTTGAGCTAATTAATCTTGCTCTTTAATTTCCACATTAGTTCTTCAATCTTCAGAATCTCCATTCTTCTCTATTGTAGTTTGTCCATTTGCATGTAAGTCTGATCATCAAGAGCATTGATAACAAATTTAGAGTGCATGTTGTTGAGCATTTTTGTAATATCATTGAATTCATCCCTGAGCATTTTCTTTTTTCTAATTTCCCAAGCCTTCATAATGAATTTGATCCTCTAGAGTTTTGCTTGGAATTTATCCCATCCATATAAACCCTCATATGGAGAATTATCCTCCCAACACTCCTAGATAATCCTGTTGTATTCACAGTTATTCAGCTAGGCCCGATTGAACTTGAATGGCACCCCAGTTCTCTTGCTCTCCGAGTGCCAAGAAAGAACAATTTCCATGTGATCTGACAAGTCCAAAACATGGACAGTGGATCTCATATTACCAAACCGATCAACCAGGGTACCAGCCACCATCGCCCTGTCCAGCCTCTTACCTATAAATTTTCCATCTGATCTTCAGTTTGTCCATGTTGGAATTATAGGATTAGGTCGCACATCAATCATCCAGGACAGTTCAAAAATCTTACCAATGTAGTCTGCCAAAGGGTTTCATCTAGCTCTAAGTCCCCATGATTCATCAGCACTTAAGGTGGAGTTGAAATCCCCAATGACAAACATAATTTCCAATGAAAGTAGGCCAGATTTATACAGATGATTCCAGAAAAAAATATCTGCTCTGGCATGGGGCATATGCTGCCATGTACCCCGCATAAATATCCTGATAATAATATGCTGCCAAAAAAGCCAAAATCCTTAAACTTCGCATATGATTGATTCCACATGGTAAGTAATCCTCCCGCATGTCCAGCCTCATCCACCATCGTTGCATGCCAACCCAGTCTAATTTTAAGAATATTCCCAATTGCTTTTAATCTGCCACATAGAATCACCTGGAGAAGAACAATAATAGGACCCTCTGAATTAAGTAGTTCCTTCAGGCGATAGAGTTTGGTGGGGTCGCCCATACCCCTAAGATTTAAAGAAAGGATAGAGGTCATTTGGAACATCTCGGGGGTTACTTGCTCTAAGCACCCTGATATCATCAGAAGAAGAGATGGGAACATCCATAAGGTCCTGAAAATCATCTCTAAACAGAGATTTAGTCTTAAGTTGGCCTCTGAAGTGTCTCGTGCCAGATTTGGTTTTCTTTCGCATAGTGATGTTATTACCAGAGACTGGAGATATGACAATGTCAGACTGTTGTGGTGCCTTATCAAAAACTGTTAAAGCTGCAAAGTCAAGGTTTGGGTTGCCCAGTAAGGAATCTATATCACTACCAATAGAATTTTTGGGCGATTCCGTAATATCCAGGGCAACGTCATGTCGCGGGGATTGGGGAGAGGCCCATTCTAGTGAAGGCATTGATGGGGACACATACAATTGATCAGTAGGGTGGGTAGGAAGCTTGGAAGGGGAGACATGTATGGGGACAGCAGGGGTGGTGGATTGAGGAGGTTCGTTCGATGACACCAAAATCACAGCTATGTTGTGTGCAGTTCAGTTGCCTGAAATGGAAGCAGCTTCCCCAACCTTATCCATTGGAATATTAGGGGTCTAAGATCACTAACAAAAGGCGCATCCCCAACCTTAACATTTGGAAAACTAGGGGGTCTAAGTTTGTTGACCAAAGGCACTTCATTGTCAGGAGGAAATTGTTTTTCACTAAGAGTGCTGGTAGAAACATAATCATCATCCTCAGAAGATGGTGGAAGAGACTTACCCGAAATGTGGTCATCATGTGATCCACCTGCACCAACAGCAAAATTGTTGCGCCAAGAGCCGTCGATACTGGATTTGACTCTGTGAGCGGTCCTGAGTCTCAAGGGACAACAACTCTTCAGATGTCTTGTTCGGTGACAAATCAAACACTAAAATGGCATGCCCCAGTAGTCGACTCTTTATCTATGCCGTCTTTGGCCCCACACGAGGTCGATATCCCCCGACAGACCACCCGAAAAGCAAGCCTCCACCAATAAGCAGGCAATTCTCTTGTCACTGGTGCCAACGATGCGAGGGTCGATGTATTTGGTACAACCTAGAGTCACCAATAGCTCTTAGAGCCTTCAAAGTCCAAAACTCAAGTGGAACCAAATCACATAGCATAGAAAAACAAACTTCGCAATTTGATAACCAGAGTTTCATTTTAAAAAAATTCATTCAATTCAATTTTAAAAACTCTACATAATCAACAAATTATATCAACTTAAGTACATAGATTGCATACATTCCCTACGACGTAAACTGCAAGAAACAGTAGTAGGACATTGACACAAGTAAACAAATCTCATTAAAAAAACTCAGTCTGAGGAGCTGAAGCCCAACTAAAGGAAAAATGGAAACCTGGTGAAAACAGACAAACCCAAACAAATTCAAATAAACTATAAATTTAGTAAATAAAAATGTGTCATTTCGAGTCTGTACAAGATTCAGCGGAATTGGCCTTTTTGTAATTTGGCACTAGTAGAAAATTCTATTTTCTGTTGTGCAATATGGACAGGATATCGTTAACTTACTTTTGTCTATTTTTTATAATATGCCTCATGTCCTTAATACTTGTTTACTCATAAACTAAATATAACATCTCTAAAACCTCAAAAATATTGTTAAAAACTTAAAAAACCTATAAATTATTTTATATGCAAACGCACTCTGGCATAGCCTTTGACAAGGAACTTAACGAGACGATGAGGTTGTACACGCAGAGGTTATACCGGAACTACTCTTTCAGTCAGTGTTCACAAACGAATAAACAACAAACCTTAGGCACTATTCGCTTAGTCAGAAACTAATGGAGTTAGTCTATTGACTCAACAGAATAATGTGGATGGCAGTATTTTTTTTCAGTAATTTGGTATAAAAAAAAAAAATTAAATCAAATAATTGGAGTGTTTAAATTGCATTTTTGATGGTGGAAATAGATTCAGCACCATCAAAAACCTTTAAAGCACTCAAAATATTGAATTTTAACCTACATTTTTCATAATCTTACCGAAATTTTTGAGTTATTATGTGGGTTTTTTTAGACTAAGGCAAATTGGATTGCTCTCAATTGCGTGCTCTCCCGCTCTAAACAACAAACATCAAACCACAGTGATGGAGTGAAAAGGAGACCCCAAAAACCAACATTTATGGAGGATTGGGACTGAGTTTGGCCGGAACTCTAGATTTTTTTTGGCGCTAATTTGTGTCAAGTTAGCTGTGGGAATGTTGGAACTCCAAAAACTCAGTCTAACAGAAGATTATTTGAATCAATATTGTTTTTTGATTGTAGAAATGGATTCAACACCATCAAGAAACCCTAAAACACCCAAAATCCTCAAATATTGATAACCAAATTTTCCTAAAATTTCTCCAAAAATATTTTCCAAATCATACAAAATTTCCATTATTTTTAAAACCAAATTGTGGTCTAGTTGAACCATGACAAAACATAATACCACCAACTTCTGGATGACCAATTAATACTCCTCCCCTTTTCCTGAAAACCGCAATGTTTTTTTCAGCAATTCAAAACTTGTGATCCTTATCCTAAACGACTATTGTTATTTCACAGGCTATAGCCTCATTAATGAGGTTGGGCAGTATACAAATTTAAATCTAACAATGAGCATATTGTGCATTAATGTGGCTATAGTTTGGGAAATATAAATGGAATTGTCTTTAGTGCAATTTTTTGGAGTTTTCGGTGCCGGAATCCGGGGAAAAAAATTGAGGTGAAATCTTGATTTTTATTATTTAAACTGTTTTTTTTACTGTATATGGATTCAGCACCCTAAAAAACTTTTAAGACACTTCAATTGTACAAGATTACCTATAAACTTCTGTTTTTAATGAATTCAACACTCTAAAAAAATCCTAAGGCACTAGAAAAATCCACTCTATAATTCCAAGACAACTTGAATATAACCATACTCTAGGATTCCAATCAAACATGTAATTTAAATACCATTATTGTGATTTAAACAATTTGTTTTTTTTTAATATTATGAATCACACAAATTTACATTAAAAAAATAAATAAATCTTAAGAAATATAATAAATCTTATGAATTTTTAAAATTTTATTTTTAATATTACCCAAAATCATACTTAAAAAAATCATGAATAAAAATACTTGAACCCTCTAATACTTAGAGAAATCAATTTTAAAAGTCATGATTAAAAACACTTAAACCCTATAATACTTAGGGTTAAATTTTTGAATAAAGGAAAAGTATAAGTAGCTGAACAATATGGATCTCTTCCTTAACGCAACAAAGGGTTTAATGCGAAGTCTTCTCTAATCTTTTAGGGGTGCTTTTAGCCTTTCAATTATTCTATGCTTTGGTCTTTTACATTGGCATTCGAATTTTTCAGACTTAGAAATTTTAATTTTTTACATTGTTCTATGCTTTAGCCTTTCAATTATTCTATGCTTTGGTCTTTTACATTGGCATTCGAATTTTTCAGACTTAGAAATTTTAATTTTTTTTTAATGTATTATAAGATTGTTAATATGTTTGAAATTTAAGATTTTTGTGATCTATAATGTAGATGAATGTTTTTTGGATTAATTCGTTAAGAAATAATTGTTAAGATTAAATATTAAAAACTAATTAGAACATTAGTTAAGAACTAAAATAAAATAATTAATTAATTGATTAATTAATTAAAGATTTTATTAAAAATAATTAGTTAATTAATTAAATTAATTAAAAAGTTTATTAAAAAAGAGGTTAAAAAGTTTTATATAATCATAAAATATAATAAGAATTAGGGAAGGTAATTTTTTTTATAAAAATAAATAAAAATAAAAGAACTAGTGGTTATTTACTTAAGAATTAAAATTTTAATGATCAATTAATTAATAAGAATTTATAAGAATCTTTTTTTTTAAATGGGTTAATATATAAAGAAATATGGAAGGGTAAAGAATTATAATTTAATAAATAAATAAAGATAAAATGAGGAGAATAAATATAATAAAGTAAAGTAAAAGGAACTAAATTAATTAATTAGATTAAATAAAAATATTAATTAATTAATTAGATAGAAAATTGAATATATATAAAATAGAATAAAAGGAATAAATATAAAATAAACGGGGATAAATTAAAAAGGGGTAAATTATTATAATAGAGATAAAATGAGGAAAATAAATAAATAAGTAGAGTAAAGCAAGCAAATAAATAACAAAGGGAAATGAAATAAATTAATAAAAATATAAATTAATTAGAAAATTGAATATATATATATATATAACCTAGCAAGAGCTGGGGTCTAGCTCTTACTTAATTTTCAACGCTCATCTTGGTTGAGATTTTTGGCATGTCATTCAATTTCGATAGCCTCTCTTAATTTCCTATGGTGGAAGTGATATATTTGGACCATGACTTTGGAATCATCAATACAAACATGGTGACAAGATCTTTCCACATGCTCAGCAAGAGCTGAGGTACAAGACCGATTGTGCCTAATATCTCTGTAGCATGCTCCCAGATTCTCTGCCTAATGGATTGACCTATTTCTCCAATATAGGGAGTTCCACATGAACAAGGAATCATATAAACCCCTTTCATGTCCTTAAGAGACGCAAGAGAATTTCTAATAGTGTAGAGAGGTTTGAAAGAAGTAGTGACATTATTTCTTCTAAGGACATGGGCAATTTTGTCCGTTATCCCTTGGATAAATGGGAGATGGACCTTGGAGATGGGATCCACCCAAGTAGATTTTCCATTCAGTCCTTTATAAGCCTTTCAAAAGGCTTTAAGACCTTCAGATCTATTGTAACCATTATTTTCAAAAACGTTAAGAAGATGGGACTTCTCTGATTCCAAGGACTTGTCGTGAAAGATTAGGCAGAGAATCTGGGAGCATGCTGCAGATATTAGACACAATCGGTCTCGTAGCTAAGCTCTTTTTGAGCATGTGGAAAGATCATTTCACCATGTTTGTATTGAAGTTTCCAAAGTCGTTGCCAAAGTAGATCACTTCAACCATAGGAAATTAAGGAAGATGATCGAAATTGAAAGACATGCCAAGAATATCAACCAGGATGAGGATTGGAAATTAAGTAAGAGCTAGGGTCTAGCTCTTACTAGGTTATATATATATATATATATATATATATATATATTCAATTTTCTAATTAATTAATTTGTATTTTTATTAATTTATTTCATTTCTCTTGATGTTATTTATTTACCTACTTTACTCTATTTATTTATTTATTTTCCTCATTTTATCTTTATTATAATAATTTACCCCTCCCTATTTCTTTATATATTAACCCCTTTTTAATTTATCTCTTTTTACTTGGTAATTATATTTATTTTATATTTATTTATATATTTATTCCTTTTATTTTATTTTTTATATATTCAATTTTGTAACTAATTAATTAATTAATTTATTATTATTTTAATTTAATTTAATTAATTAATTTAGTCATTTTTACTTTAGTTGATTCTATTTATTCTCCTCATTTTATTTTTTATTATTTTTTATTAAATTATAGTTCTTTACCCCTCCATATTTCTTTATATATTAACCTATTTATTAAAAAATTCTTATTAATTAATTGATAGTTAAAATTTTAATTCTTAACTAACTAATGGCTAGTTCTTTTATTTTTATTTATTTTTATAAAAAATTTACTCTTCCTAATCCTTATTATATTTTACTATTATATAAAACTTCTAAACCCCTTTTCAAATAAAATATTTAATTTAATTAATTAATTATTTATTTATTTTTAATAAAATCTTTAATTTAATTAATTAATTAATTATTTTATTTTAGTTTTTAACTAATGTTTTAAGGGCTAGTTCTTAACAGCTAGTTATTAACGACTATTTTTAAGGGCTATTTCCGGCATGTCGACCAAATCTTAATTATGTGATTAATCCGAACAACATTCATCTACATTGTTAATATATTTTAGTATAATTTGCTTATTTTATTTTCAAAAATAATATAGTATAAAATTGTTAATATATATTAGTATAATTTGTTTATTTTATTTTCAAATATATGTTTTTAAATCAATATTTTAAGTACTATTTTTTAGATATTATTATTATGAATTTTATGGAGATCAATTTGAGATGAGAGGAAAATAATCTCTCTCAACCACTTGAAGTAAATGTAATGTCGTTCATTCATTTATTAAGGCTCCCGTGCCCGCTACCGCTGGGAGTGAGGTTGTGAAAAAAGAAAACGAAGACAGGGTTGTTGCAGAAGATATATGTTTTCGGCTATTCTCTTTGTTGACCTCAAGGAAAATCCAAATGTGGAGGTTTTTTCAAGAGTATTATTTGGGTAACTTGTAATTTAAAAGTTTATAAAATAATTTAAAAATTTTGGTAGGATTATAAAAAATTCAGGTTGAAATTTTTGAAAATTTGGGTTGCTTATATTAAATTTTAGGGAGTTTTTAATTGTGTTGAATCTATTTTTACTATAAAAAAATAATTGAAACATTCCAATTAACTGATTTTTGAATGGAGTTGTTGAATGAGACGAAGGAATTGCCCGGACGGTCAAAATTGGCCGGAATCCGAGCCAAAAAATTTTAAGAACTCTTATAGTAACAGTGTTTGAATCATGATTTTGATGGTGAAAATGGATTCAGCACCATCAAAAACCTCTAAGGCACCCAAAATATTAAAGTTTGATAGCTATAACATGGATTTACAAAAATCCCTACTCGATTTTCTTAAATTCTTACCAGAATTTCCATAATTTTCAAAGCGAAAAGGCCCATGGTAGTCACTCGAAGATAAGACATTCCTTACATTAAATGTGGAGTCTGCCAACAAATTGTCAAATAACTCGACCGTGAAGTGACGAACAAACGCAATCAGATCGCCACCAAGTGGGTCTCAGAATACCAGATTATAGAAGTAGCAGAAAATATTTGTAATCTGAAGAAGGAGGGTGATTGGTTGCTTCAACTTAATATTGTGGAAGATGGGGACAAATTGAAGCTCTAAACTTGTTGAAAAAGGTCGAATATGCCCAAATTTGTTGTAAACTGCACTATAATCAGTTTATTCGTTATTGGAAAGATATGACAGGGAACAACGACTAGACGAGGAGCTTCGTGATCTATATAAACTAAGTTGTGTTTCTTATATGGGGGTTCAGAATTGAAATAGAGAGAAAATCATGACACTATTGTTCATTTTCTCTTTTTGATCTGTTGAACCTAATGCAATTTCTAGAATTTCAATACCGAGTTAAGAAGTTCTTTCACTGTTATCTCATTTTTCATTAGCAAGAAATTGCTCGTACCTTTTTTTTGTTGACTCCTTAATGTAGAATAGATTGTCAATACTTTTATTATTAGTGTTGTTATTTATCTTATTCAAAATCGATATTTCGTTTTCTTGTTGATATATAATTTCAATTTAATGGGATTATCAACTAAAATTATTTAATTAATCCTAATGTGTTTGTTTTTGTAAAAAACAAAAACAAAAAAATTGTAAATAAATTATGTGTTGTTGTAGAGAATATATTTTTATCAATTAGTTTTTAGTTTAAGTCTTTTCATCTTTGTTAACAATTATGTTGTCATAGTGATCCTTGTGTTTATCGGATTTGTCTTATGGATAGCCACAATAATCAAGTTTTGCTTATGCATATATATTTCACTTATACTTGGATGAAATTTTAGTTGACTTAAATCTACTAATTATTTTATTTATTTTTCTGCTTCATACATATATGCTATTGGTGACATGTCCATCGATGTTGTATGTTGTAATAAACTCTTTTCAAATACATTTATTTTTCTGCTTCATGCATATATGCTATTGGTGACATGTCCATCGATGTTGTATGTTGTAATAAACTCTTTTCAACTTATTTGACTGGACTCTAGTAACTTATAGGGGGAATTTAACTGACCTTTTGTTAGATTTGTATACCAAATTTCATTCATATACATATTAAGTCATTTTTTTTATCCTTTTAACATATTCATTGGATTTATGTAGGTATAATTAGACTTTTGGCTAATTAAAAAAAAAAAATATTTGTAGTAATTGTTTTCATCATAATATTTTGATTAACCTTTAGTTCTTGAATGTATTTTCCATCTTTCATATCTATGAACATAAATTTATGTTTGGCCTTGTATATAAATCACTAAGATAAGTAGGAATAAATAGATGCATTTAAAATAGTCTTAAATTAAAACCCTTTTCTCATACCATCTGATTGTAAATATTCCCTCGCTTTGAAACCAAGTCTCCATCCATTGGAGCACCATTTTTTGAAGGGTAAATTGATCCAAGAATACTAGTTGGGATTGTGACATGAACAAATAAGATTCTAATTGGGACTATGACCATGTAACTCCTCATGTGTTCAGCCAAGACATTTCTAGGCCTCAACAATACCTTATATACATTGCAATTGCATGCTTCATAGTGTTAACATACTTGTTTGTTTCAAAGTTTATGTGCATACTCTCTTATGTGGTTTATTGTAGCCAAGGCAAACATTTAAGTTATGGTAGTCAGGCCTATTATATGTTTATGGCTCCTATTCCAAAAAATGTGAGATCTAGTTAGTGTTGAGAATTTAGAGGGCCAAAGATTAATTCAAATTCTCTTACTTGATAATTAATTGTGAGCTTACTTCTATTACTTATGTTTTCTCTTCTTAACTTATTTAGTCTTTTATCAAGTCAATTACCAAAATACAAGAGACAAAAAGTTAGGCTCCTCAAGCCAGGGCAAAACCTCTCCCTCTTAGAGAGGAAAACCCTTAAGGAATTCTTCTTATAGATCTTCAAATGACAAGTACCATGACCAAGACTCACACCCTTGACCTATGAATGCCTCCAAGACCTTGACAATGTTTCCTTGATTGCCTCAAGCATTGATCCTTCATTCCTGCACCAACTTACTCTGATGTGCACCAACCTTAGAGAACTCGGTCTCTAATTCGATCTTTCTTGATCTCGTCTTCGTTTATCAAAACATTCCTTCTTACTTGAAATATATTTCTCTTGTGTATTGAAGATAGGAAGGTGAATCACATATTTACCTTTCTTCTATTCTTGAACTTTTGAGTGCACATCACCATGGGTAAGTTCTTACTTCACTGGATCTACACCTTCCTTCATACTAACCACAACTCCTTCACATTGAAAAATTTGTATTTATTCCAAACTTCAAAGCACAACAATGTCTCAGAGACGTTGCATCTTTCTCTATTCCTGAGCACGCACTTATACCTTTTCTGGAGACAACACTTGAATGCATCTATCTCTGTATTAGACCCATATTTAATCACAGAAGTATTCGCCTTTATCTCTTTATTAGACCCGCATTCACAGCACAATTATACTTTAGAAAGATCTACATTAATTTCTATCCTTAACTCGCATTGCATCCATTCCTGAGATCCGCAATGTTTCATGTCCTGTGATCCACAAATCCTTGCCTCAAATGACCGCAACGCTGACTATATATATAGGCATAATGTCAATGTTTTAGGCGACCATACTGCCAGTTAGTAATCCGACTTCATCATTGTGTATTAGGTTGACATGTAGTGCATTTATTCCAACATTTAATGAGGGTGGACATGAGCCATTCTTTCCTTGTTTATGAAAAGGTATTGTAGCATTCTCTACCTACTACATATACATGACACTTGATTATATTTATGACCATATGACAACCCTAATATACATCAAGAAGAAGTCTATTGACCTATAATAAAATATTTCTCATCAAAACCATGAAGAAAGTACAACAAAAATACATTTTATTATCTTGTCTTCTTCTTTACATAAATACATAATTACATAATCAATATGAAAACCGATCCTAGTTACACTTTTCAACACTCCCTCTTAACTAGGGAGGTATTCATATAGGTACATGGTCACTTTCAAACTGAAGAATCTCATAAGAAGAATCAGATTGGTAATTGCATCTGTATAACATCATATCAACCAACATTGTCCTAGTGCAAGGCCTTGACTAACAGCCCCATCTCTCAATGATTCAATGGGCTAAAATGATGGTGAAAAACATGACTTATAGAAACCAGAGTCATTGTCTCTCCAAGGCACATACTCCACCCAGGTGTTCCCAAAGTATGACCTTCTTGGACTATTCTTCTTTTGGGTAGCTATCCCTCAAAGAAATCAGTCCCCGACTACTCTTATCTTGAATTCCATATCACATTCTCATAGAGTATAGAATGCCAGATGATTACCCAATCCTCCATTCTGCCTTCCCAAGTGAAAACCAAAATGATGTGTCTATCTCTCCCTCTCAGCTAGGGAGGATATATTCCACAAGGGAATGTACTCATTCTTGTATGAGGAATGTATCTAAGCTCATTCTCAGGAATTACCCAGTTTCTTCCAAGTAAGAAACTTATCACCAAGCTCCCTCTCAATCAGGGACCTGCAGCAGCAACGGTGAGACACCCAACTGCTCATGAAGAATTCCTCCCCTCGATGTCATGGATTTTGATATTGAGGAATCTTCAACCTTTGGCTTCATAGGGCACAAATCATCCATCACTTTCATCCATGATTCATGTCAGCTATCAGAAATTGATTTATCTATCTTCATTATTTGGTCCACCTTTTATGCCATGTTGCTTTCTTTCAAACCATCTCCAAGGATCTTGCATCTTTTCATATGATTGGCAGCCCTGCCTAAATTCATCCAGATAAACATATACGTATGATTTTTTAAATCAAAAGTTAACTTAGTGATGATCTTTCACCATGACATCTTCCTTTAGGCATCAACATCCTTTATTCAGATTGAAACATCTCCTAATGATATGTTTTTTCAAGGGTGTTCTTCTTTATTAGACTTCTATCAGAGTCTACATATCCTCTAGGAGATATTCTGTTCACATCTTCTTGGTTTCCGGATGATAATTTCCTCTTGACATGGTTTCACTTCATGATATCTTCCCTTCTGCACGTCTTCATTCCCAGGAACTTCCAATTTCTAGTTCCTTTTTCATATACAACCACCTCATATTCCATATTAGGATTTATTATGTTGATTTCATCTATCAGTGCACCATGAGAGCTCCTCTTCCATAGATCATAATTCTAAAATATAGAAGTCCATTACCTGCAACCATATGACATGACTTCACAACATCCAGTGTCAGCATATAAATATATATATATATATATACCTCATACCTTTTTCCTGTGAGTCATCCTGTAGCAATTTCACTTGAATGAAGAACTTCATTCCATTGACCTGCTTTATCAAAATGTCATCGCATACTAATCCCAGAATTCCGTAGCATAGAATTCTTAATGAAACCTTTCTACTTTCTTTCTAATCAGTGAATCCATAGATAATTCCATTAGAGAGTGTAAGCACTTGTTTCCATGATGACCCTTGATCTTGATGACTGCCTTCCATAATTCTTATATGTGAGGTTTTCCAAGAGCTATTTCACCAAGATCTCCTACCATGCTTCTATCATGATGATATTAATGTACATTTATTCCTATCATACTATTTTACAACCACAAGAAATCACTTAAAGAAGAAGATGATCTCAATCATAATAGAGATCTCTCGCTTCCTCTTTCTTAGATTTCTTATCATCAAGTTCTACCCTTTCTTCAATAACATGGGCTTCTTCCTTTTTCCTCTTGTCCTTTCCAAATTTAGGACAATCTCTTTTATAATTCCCAAGTTCATTTCATCCAAAGCATCATACTTTGTCCATATTTCTTCTTTTATTCTAAGGACCAAATTTTCCGAATTTTCCTTTTTTCCTGGATATGGCTACAAAGGCTTGATTCCCTTCACTTGATCATGTATCAGCTTTGGCTTTCAATCTTGTTTCCTCTATTTTACATAGAGACCATAAATCATGGAATGGTATTGCTTCTTTCTTCCCGTATAAACTTGAAGTGAAGTTTCCCCATTCTTCCGGTAGAGCATTCAACACCACTATAGTCATCTCAATATCATACATTACTTCTCCCAATTCCCGCAGTCAGTCTCTTATTTCATAAATCGTCATAAAGTATGAAGTGATTCCTTCTTCTCTCTCCTGTAGTACTCACAGAGAATAACTCCACCAGTTTCTCATATATTTCTTTTGCATACTTTAGTTTTGATATATAGGGAATGAGTGAGTCCTTAATGGATTCTATGAACATCCACATCCATGTTCATTGGGTTCTTTAGAGAATATCTGAGGGTTGTTTAGAGAATATTTGCATTCGAAAAATCATAATGCAATATAAAATTTAGTTTCACATAAATCTTAATTTTGCTAATAGAATTTGAAATAGATCCTACTTGTGTTGATAAGGTGGAATGCCATCTAATAACAATAATTTCCATCAACCCTAAGACTAATATTTCAAATACGCTCTAAACATGGCCTTGAAAGAAAAGTTAAGAGCAATGACCTCCCACCTTTTCTCAGCACTAACCTATTGTGGGACCTAAAAGTTTCCCAAATGGGGGCGTTGTGATCCAAAATGAATAAATAGGAACTAAGACTCATCTTTACGGCATAAGAACTTCAGATTAGCTAAGTGGGGATGTCACAAAAAATTATGTTTCATAGTTTAAAAGCCAATCATCCATGTAATCAATAACATGTCCATTTCATAGGTTTTCCCCTTCAATATGAGATTTTGCACCCCATAGGTTGATATTAATTGTGTACCCTATGTGGCACAACGAGAAAATTTCCTTCCATATGCATGGCTCCTCTTTTCGGCATTCCCTTACACCTCCCAATACAATTGCTAGTTTATAATTAGTTTAGTTTTCCTTTTACAACAAAAACTTGAAACTTAAATATTTTTTTTTTAATTTATAAAAAATAAAATAATTTTCTTTTTAAAAATGGAAAATAAAATGGCCAAAAACAATGTGATTTTTTTCCATCAATAAGTTGGAATTAATTTAAATTTTTTTTTAAACATATTTAAAAAAAACATTCAGAAATATAAAATCACTTTAAAATAAATATAACTTTTCCTAATGTGATTTTTTCCTTCTCAACCTGTTGAAATTAAATAGCATTTTATTTTCTTTTCCTTCTCAACATGTTGGAATTAAGTAGCATTTTTTTTTAAGCTACATTTAAAGAAACATTCAAAATTTAAGATCACCTTAAAATAAATATAACTTTTCCTAAAATATCTACATGACATTCAAAATGTGAGATCGCCTTAAAATAAATATATCTCTTCGTAAAATATCTACATGATTTTTATGGAAAAAAACTCAAACCTATTTTTTTTGAAAAGAGCAGAAAAGAGATGTGACTTGCTTAACAAGTTGGAATTACGTCGCATATTTTTTTTTTTTTCAAGTTTAAAAGCTACATTTGAGGTCATTTAAAGAAACTTTCAATATGTGAGATCAACTAAAAATATAACGCTTATAAAATATCAAAAGAAACATTATCTAAAATAAAGATACAATACACTTGCGATGTGAAATGTGTTTTGCTGTAATATCACGTTGAAGTATATTTTAGATTTTCCCTTTTTAGTTAGATGGTGGTTATATTATTTTTTTCAATATAGTGTATACATTATATATTTTGTTTGTTGATTTATTATTAATATTGTAGGTTTAGTTTAAATTGGATAATAAAATAAAAAAATATAATATAATTTAAATAGTATAATAGTTTGTTGATGATGAATTATATTAGTTGGTTTGAAATATTAACCAAAAAATGATGATGTGATTAATCTGAAAGAATGATTACATAAACTAGATTTATCAATTTATTGATTACAGTCAAGATATTCCTAGTATGTATAGTCAAAAACAAGATTAAGAACATCTATTTAGATGGAGAATCAACCTAAATAGTGTCAAATATATCACCCTCCTCATTAGAGGTGGAGAACTCAAGGTCTATCAGCTTCTTAGCTAGGATTGATACCTTGCCAATAAACTTCCTTATATGCCTTTGCATTTCATCAATGCACAAGAAGAATTCCTATCGCGTTTCTGAACATTCTACTAAAACCTTTCCCATTATGGTTTTCAGTTATCAGTAAATGTCCATAATATGCATGTATCTTGTTTGTCTAGTCCTGGTATTCTTAATTTTTGGCACCCATCCTCTAATCTCTTCATCTACATCAACGTCAGTGATGAATCACCATTCATTTGTATCTTCTTGTTATGCATATGCAATTTCCTTATGAATATGAGGAGGGGTAGATCACACATAAGAAATTTTTAACGTCATTGTTAAGTACTGAACCTGGGAGTAGGAGAAAGTAAGTTGACTTCTTTGCATGCAATCTCCTAAATGGGCTAGACGAACCATGGTTGTCAAGGGACCAGCCAAGTGAAAAATATAGGAATGGGTAAGAAAACTAAAGCGAAAAACCAAATAAAATTCTGCCTAAGAAACTAGGGAAAGAGACATGGAACAATAAATTGAAAGAAAGGGATGAAAACAAAATTCCACCGCCTCGAAAGCACCAGAAAAGGCTAGTGAGAGACCATAAATAGAAATATATTAAAAATGCCCTCTCTAAGTTGGATTCAAAAGGAACAACTGAGCAAAACTTGAAAGAAAATTAGAAATTTGGAGCGGGGATGAGAAGGGATAGCTTATGCATAGAAAAATCCTAGAAAATAGAAAGCATGCTTTGTGAAACAGAGATAAGAAAACAAGAGAGGAAAGAAACAATCGAAGAGAAAACTAGGTAAGAGATGGAAAATTTAACCAAAACATGAGACAATAGCCATGAAACTTGGGCCTATAACTTGGTGTGCATGCATATGATAACCACCTAGAGGGTTTATTTTATTTCCCAAATGAAGTAAATTACCTCGACCTCTTTCTTCCAACCATTTTTCTTTGTTGTTGACATAATTAGTATGAACATATGTTCTCCTAGAAGTGTTATCAACCCAAGAAATGAAACTCACTATGCAAAGTATGAAATTCCAGATAACAGAGAAGCTTTATATATTTAAAAAGTAGGCCAACTTTTTGCAATTGACCCCAATTAACTAGAAGCTAAGAGGATTTCTTACCAAAGTTCTCTAGAAATCCCTTAGTCTCCATGGTAAAACCCCTATAATTGCTACGAAAATACAAAAATAGTTTGGAAAAAAACATTAGCTACAAAATGATGATCCCAATATGAGTCAATTGTTGCATTAAACCACAAAGCCATTATTAAATTCAAAGGTGATACTCCTTGCATGCATGGGAAAAACTTGAATACCCACACCATCTAAATGAGAACATAGATCTATTTCATCCTCTTTCGTTGCATCTTACACAAGGGGATCTCTATGATTTCTTAGTCTCAATTGATGGTTAGCATACTCTAAATAAATTGGTTAGGTGAAATGTGGAGCATATAATAAAAGACCTTTGCGACTTTTACAAAGAAGAGATGATTATTTTTCACCTCTATTACCCTTTTTAAAAGGGACAATCGACATATGTCATGCTTGGAGAAACTTTCTACTATTGTGGTGTGTTGCACTCTTAGATGTTTTCTTTTGGTGAAATAATGTTGTTCTGTCACACCCTTAATTTTTTTTTTTTTGGCATAAGATATGTTGCTTAAAAGAAAGTTTTTAGGTTGCACTAAGTTGCATGAGAGAAAATTTTCAAGCAATGCTATGTTGCAAGAAGAAAATTTTTCATCTTGTGATATGTCACAACAAAAAATGAAAATCAAGGCTACCAGACATCACAATATAGAAAATTGTTGAGGTTATAATTCATTGCAAGATAGAAAACTCTTTTTAAAGATTATGATACCTCACAAGATCAAAAAAAAAAAATTGACGTTATGATACATTATAAAATCGAAAAATTTCTAAGTTGTATGTATTACAATTTCAAAAAAATCACGAGGTTATGAATTTTGGACTTTCCTTTTCTTGAGAAGTGTATTGCATTATATGCATGAAACTTTTATAACTATACATTTTATCACAATGAATATAACTTTAGTTGCAACTTTTTGTGGATATAGGATTTTTTTTTCTTTAACCTGTGACATAGTGAAATCTAGAAAATTTTAAAAGCTGTAATATACTATATTAATAATTTTCTCAATGCCCAAAGGGGTTGGATCCAATGGTGAAAAGCAAGGAGTTTTTCACCATTGGCAAGGTTCAATTCTCGTGACGACCACTTACCCTAGAAGCCATGAGGGAATCTTGAGGTATTGGTCAAACATGTGGATGCATCCAAAGAGATTCTATTAATGGTCTCATGACCCATGCACACTTAAGTATATCAAAGCCCACGGGCCAATGTCCCTCGTTTTGAAATCCTGTATCAAATGATTGAAGGAAAAAAATGCTTGATTGCATGCTCAAGAGTTGTTGCACCACGAACATAGGTCACATATCATCACACGCAATCTCCACCTAATGCAAATCTAAAAACCATCATTCACACCTTGAATCAGGGACAACAAGGAAATCAATTATGGACAAAGCCACTATTTTGGCATTATGAGTATGGAACTGCAATAATAATGATGGAAGGCAGTGCCATAAATTCGAAACATATATGGATTGTCTTACTCTGCCTCCTACGTATTTTGATATAAGCATTTGAACCCCTCTCATAAGTCCTTATGCCTTATTCTACCAAATTTTAGATTTTGTAGTGGATTCCTCTATTTTTTTCCTATTCTCTATACTTTGTGTTGGCGAAAAAGGAGGTCTCTGAGTAAGACCCAGGTTTAGGAGAGAGGCCAACAAGGTTTCTGCAGTAGTCTAGCACAACACCGACATTTTCACCCTACTCCAAGGAGCAGAGCGTCTCACTCGAGGCATGTTGTGACCTTAGTAAGGTTAGGAAGCAGATCAAGTATCAACCAATTACAACCATGAAGTGCAATTGAAGGAACTTGAAACAACAAACAGATCTCACTACTTTGCATAAGATATTACTCATTAAGCATATTCAGGATTCAGAATTAAAATTTGAAACATGCCATACATTCACAATAAGCAACTGATTAACACTTAACTCAAAACATCAAACACAACAAGAACTATATTTCATTATCAGTATCAAACAGCTACATTACTTCGCAGAGTCTATTACAGGGTGGTTCAGTACAACAGAGATCTAACTGAGCTCTCCTACGGCTCTCTCCCTTAGCCCTCTGTCGGACTAACTCTCTATCTACGTTGGTTGATTGCCTATTTGTTCTTCCGCCAACGTGATTGTCAGTCTTTCCTCTTTTCCTACTTCTTTGTTTGCTGCTTCTTCCTGATCACTGGGAGTTCCACTGATTGTCGTTGTCTCCCATTCCTGCCATCTGTGTTGTTTTTCGCAAATGTCGCGCCACTTATCTTCCAGCTATCCGCAACCATGACAGCTCCCTATCTACCGTGATTGTGTTTCGCCACCTATTCTCCACAACTTAAAACTGTTCCATTTTCAAAACAAAGGCCCTAACAGGCCCCAACGACATGCTATCGACTCGTCCTGAGTCAATCCTTTCCTGCTGCTTCAGTTTCCATTGGTTTGCCTACCTATGTGGCTGACTCTGACTTTGTCTTCTCTGTTTCCTCGCTCTATCCAAAAAAAGGCCCCAACTTGGGAACCTTTCTCAGTGTTGAAGACTTGAGTTCTACGAACTCGTCAATTGCTCGTTGCCACTCCTTAATTAGCTGGTCAGTTTCGATGGCAACTCTTTCAGCCTCGTTTTTTCCTGCAACAGGTAGCAGATTGCTGAATACTTCTTTGATTTTTATTTCATCCTCGGCGACCATCTGTTGTATTGCCTCTGCTATCTGCTTGGCTGGTTGCCTTAGCTCTTGGAGGACCTGCTTTGTGACAGCAGAATGCTCCTCTATCTTTTGTATCTTGGTTTCCAGTACCTCCACTTGGTTGTGTAGCTGGGTTATGCCGACGAGATCTGTGGCCTCTCTTATCTCCTGTGAGATCTGCTGAAGCTATGCTGAGATAGGTTGGGCTTTCATAGTTAACGAATTAGAGCATTCGTGTAAATGATTTAGGAGGTTGTAAGCCTCTCTGACTGTCGTCCCCATGGTTTCTTGCATTCTGGTTTCCTGTCTCTTCTTCTCGGTAACATTTTTAGCATATATTACAGTAGGATCTAGTAATTTTGGTCGTGCCGCGAGCATTTGTTTGAGCCCTTGTTTTTCCTTGCTAATATTTGCACATGTTATTTTTACTCATATAGACCGCTCGACCATGGAGCAGGCGGATATGTCTTCTGGTGTCTTATCATCCTGGGAAGCTATTGTTGGCCAGAGATCCTTGAAGATCCCCGTTACCTTTTCTAGTTGTTCCTAGAAACTTTCCTTCTCCTCTTTTAGCTGATTGCACTCTTCAGTAAGCGCACTGATCTGTTATTGTTGCTGCTCAAACCTCTGCTGGAGGTTGTTATGTAGCCCTTCTGCCTGTTGTGTTGCCTACTGGATGAAGTTGTATAGTTGTTCAATACCCCAGGTCTGCATACTTTCAGCACCAGACATGTTGTGGCTTGGTGGTCTCTCTCTGAGGGGTTGACCGCTAGCTATTGATCTTGCTGAGTGCTCATGCGATGATGTGGGTTAATGGTTCCTGTTGCGACAACTGACTTTCTGGGTTATTGATACTCGTGGTCAGCTAAATTTGTTGTAGTTTCAAATTGGATTGTTAAAATGTGTTCAGCTCTTTTGGCGAGGGCGTTGTGTCTACAGTAAAAGATCATCCCTGAAATAATAGTTCTAGGAAAGTTCCCTACCCCACCAGAGGTTGGTTAACCTCGGGTACCATAGTTGTACTCTAGTCAAATTCTGCCTCGGTGTCCCCATTTGTCTTGTTTAGGTCTGAGATAGTTGCTGAGGTGGATGGAGTGTGGGTGGATTGGTCCTTGGAATTGAATGAAGTATGGGGTGATGAATGGTGAGTGCAAGGTGAAGAGGTGTGAGTGTGGGGTGGAGATGATGTTTGAATATTCAAAACCGAGAACGGATTAAACACAGGTAGCTCGGAGGTGACCTGGGTGGCCACCTCTAGCTCTTCTTGAATTGGTATTCCCATATCCATGGGTTGGGTGTGATCTTCCTCAGTGAGGTCAACTATTTTCCTAGGCACCATGATTCTTGCTTTCTTGGCCTTAGGGGTAGATATGGGTGGTTTAAGTGCCTTACACTTTTGGACTGGAATTTGTGGTTATTGGGGGTGAATTAAACATGGTGGAAGGTAGGGCAGTGACGATAGGTGCAATTATGGATGGTGATGCATAACTTGAAGACTAAAACTCTGTAAAAGAAGAAAACACATGAGAAGCGCTTGTGAGAGTTTGAATTACCCGATTGAAGCCCTTTATCCTCGTGTCCAGTTGTTTTAGTATGGGTGTTAGCTACAGTCGAGAAACTCTAGTCATTGTTTCATCTAGTGTCTCCCCTGGTAGTGCTCTTGGCAACATACCCTTGAACAAATAGTGATGGATTCCATTTATGATCTCCATTCCAACTCTCGACCATGAATAGACTTTGGTGTGGAACACCTTTTCGTCAACCTGAAACTTTAACGGTCTCATTTTGAACGTGGTTTCATCCACATAAGTGGGTTTGATGTATGTCTACTTGTGTGTGACCCCAAACCATATCTAAGAGGAATATCTGTCCAACAGATCCCTCAAAACCCTTTGCTGCCTCGCCACCACATCCACCATCTGATTGTACCAGAATGAGAAAGCTTCTTCATTTACCTCCTTTGTGTTGGGATCTCCCGAGATTTTTCAGGGTGTAAACTTCATCACCATTGGCTGGTCATTTGTGATTTTTGCGAGCTGTCTCACCCCCGGGTGAGTCCATTTCCACATTGAAAATTCCATTATGAGGTAGCCGTAAATGAACCCGGTGGCTCTTCTGTAGTTATCTTCGTAGGCTTCGAACAGTTCGTTGAGTACAAATGTACACCAGTTCAGTTGGGTTCCCTAGAGGTAGTGTTCAGCAAATGAAATGGTGTCGAGGGTGCATTCGCCCTTCGTGTAGTGCCTCATCGTCTTGCCTGCTATTAGGTAACAGGAAAATTTAGCTGTTGGACTGTTGATGAGGTCTATCTTCGCTCCCTTCCCTCCCCTTCTAGTGTCATATTTCTTATAGTAGACACAATCTCCCACCTTCTTTGCTCTCTTAGACACGTTTTGGAATGTTGTGGAGACATCCCTTCCTTCGGCTGATAATTCTATGAGTTTGTTGATATCTTCTGCATGTATCGGTATCTCCCACCCTAGCCATAGTGATCCATTCTAGAGTCTGCTCAACAAGAAATTTTGTACACTAAATTGTTGCTCCCGTGGTTCCAAACACTAGGAGGTTCCTGAGGTTCAGTATTGTCGACCTCTAGATACCTCTGAACTCTGGATTCATTCTTGTTGCTTCCCCTCCTCCTTTTGTAGCGTAATTCTCTATGTAGACCTGCCTCTTCATAGCCGGAAATTGGTATGAATCTGTGAAATCTGTGTCAATCAGTGACACATTGTCATTTTTTCCCATTAACGATTCCATCTTCTGAATTCTCTCATCGAGCTCAGGCTCGATGACTGTTGTTGCTGCCTTTGTCATATTTGTCCTTCTTTTGTATACTTGAAGTGTTATCCCTGCTCTCTCTCTGTGAATTCCTACTACTGGATTGTCTCTTTGAACTTCCTCTGATGAAATTTCACTTTCTGATGTGGCTATTTCTTGTCCTAACTTGGAATTTTTCGACATTCTCGTGCTTTCTTATTTCATGCGGTTTAAGTAATGTAACCGCCACGAATGAGGTTAATAAGACCCCATAAATAATTAATTTTTTTGCCTCCCTCGCGGCTATAATCATGCGATTAGTTACCGTAATGAGGTGTATTCTGACATTGTTGATTGTGTCTTCAGGATTTGGGTAGACGTGATGGGTAATGATTATGGCTTAATATGGAAAATTTATTACGGTATGGTTGTTACTAATTATGGCTGTTAATTCTCAAATCTGGGTGATCCTACGGACTGACATCGGTATGATGGGTTATTATGACGAAATGATGTTTGACATGCTTGGCTTCCTGACATGGATGACACACTAGACACTACCCTCCCCCTCAACCACAATCGGTTGCGATGCGGTCTCCGCATCGCAATGGTTGATTTTCCTCTTACTACTGTAATTATGTTCTTTATTGTGATTCCTATTCTATCCTCTTCTTTGGTGCGAGAGAGTTATTGACTAAATCTATTTATATTCTACCCTACTGACTCCTCTCGGTTGCAGGATTTATTTGAAAAGTAAATAATGAAACTTACTCGTGATAAGGCTTCAAGCGTGTGCCATTCACCCATCCTTGTAATACTTGGTCATCTAGCTGTGCCAACCGAACTGCTCCTGAATCTCGAATTTCAATGACATGGTATGGTCCCATCCAATGCATTCTGAGCTTGCCTGGGAACTTTTGAAATTTTCTGTCATACAATAAAACTTTCCCTTGGACTGTAAATGTTTTATGGTTAATATGACGATCATGCCAAGCTATCTATCTTTCTTTTTGGACCATCTGATGGAATTCTGCCATAAATATGTCTTCTTCAAGCTCTTGTAACTCATGGAGGCGTTCCTTGATTGAGTCTTCCTCTGTCAGATGTAGTGTTGAAGCGATTAACAGACTGGGTATGATAAATTTAGCAGGTACTACCGCTTATCTTCCGTACACTAGCTAGAAAGGAGTATGATTATGCAATATTTTTATAGTTGTCCTGTATGCCCATAATGTTGCTAGTATGCGCTCATCCCAGCCATCTCGATTGGCATTGTAAATCTTGGTTATTCCTTTTTTTTAGGATCTTATTAAATGCTTCAACTGTTCCATTTGCCTGAGGATGGTTATACAGACTGCTTTTATGATGTTGCACCATAAAATTATCTAACAGAGATTTGATTGTTGTATTAATGAAGTGTTCACCTTGATCACTAGTTAGGCTTCTAGGGCAACCAAATCTGCTAATGATATTTTCGAAAATGAACCTGGCAGTTGTATCTTCCATGCAATCCTTCATTGGTGCCACCTCTGCCCATCTAGTAAGATAATCTATTGTGGTAATTACGTACCTTGCTTGTGAATGTCTTGCCACAGGTGTAATTGGTCCTATGAAATCAACATCCCATTCTTCAAATGGCTGCAGTGCTCTTACAGGTTGCAGTGGCAGCTCATCGCGGTGTGATGGGCTTCTCATTCTCTGGCATACATCACATTTCTTTACAAATGCTTCACTATCCTTATGCATTGTGGGCCACTGCAACCCTGCTTGTAATATTTTTCTTGCGGTGGGTTTTGCACCGACATGGCCCCTCGCAACTCTACAGTGACACTCCCATAGTATATCCTCTCTTTCATGGTCCATGACACATCTCCGCAAGACTTGGTCTAATCCCATCAAGCCATTTTCCATTCCAATCTTATGTAGTATCAGTCTTAGAAAGCCCCAATCTATTCTATCATAAGCTTTACTCAAGTAAACTTTCATCACGCCAGCTCTAATTTTCTGTGATTTAATAGAATGCATGATCTCTTGTGTTATAGCAACTGCGTCATGTATGCTCCTGCCTGGCAAGAAACCCGATTTTTCAGGGGATATATAACGCTTATGGACTTCTTTCAACCTTTCCGTAATAATTTTTGAGACAATCTTGTAATGGAATCCTTGGGCGATAATTATCGAAAGTAATGGAATCCTTCTTCTTTGGGATAAGGGCCAAAAAAGTAGAATTTATACCACCAGTGAAATTATCTGATTTTCTGACTTCCTCAGCCATTTCAGTGATGTCTTTAACGTAGATGTCCGAGAAATGAATGAAAAATTATGGGGTCCAACCATCTGGACCCGGGCTTTTATCTGCTGGGAAAGACTTCAAAACCAGTTCTACTTCTTCTTTCCTCGTCGGTCTTTGAAAAAAAATATTTTCATCATCTCCAAACATTCTCAAAAACATTTCTAGAGCTATAATTATTCAGCGTAAACATTCTCCTCCCTGCCTTTAAAAAGTTTTACATATAAGGCCACTGCTTCTAAGTGAATGTCCTTCGTGGAGTGGACAGTAGATCCATTGGCCTCAATTTGCCATATAGTATTGACTTTATTCCTTCCATTTTCATATTTATGAAAGAAACTGGTATTGTTGTCCCCCTCCTAAAGCAAAATTGCCCGACTTTTAAGTCGCTAGTATTTTTCTTGAAATAACAATATTCTCCGCCTCTTTGATTCAAGAAATTTAAGTTGAGAACAGTGATGAGGAGAAGAATCTCCCTCCTCTATTTTAATAAGAATCAATGTTGTCTCTACAGATAGAAACTTCAAGTCATTTAGCATACGATCTTTATGTGCCTTTTCCCATTTTCTCATTTTGTACTTCAAATTGCACATCGATTTTGATATAAAATCCATCACCGATGTTCCTTCCTCCCTATGTACATCTCTGAAATGATTTCCGACCAGTAAGTTAAAAGACTCGTTATATAACCAGGCCTGGTTAAATTTGAAAGGGTTTCCCCATTTAAAATTCTCAAACTTCCATTCAACCGATAATGGGCGATGATCAAAGATAATCACATCCTTGGCCCGAACCTTAAGGTTCCCCATCTGCGATAGAAGAGATGAATGAACTAAAACTCTGTCAAGTCTCTTCCTAATGAACTCTTCGCCTGAGCTCCCATTAAACCAGGTAGGGCCTTCTCTCTCCAGGGATAAATCCACCAGATTTGATCTATCTATCAGAGAGTGCATTAATTTCTCCATAGGATCCCTTCTTCCTTGCTTACCCCACGTTTCTCTCTCCCGGAGAGTACAGTTTAAAAAAAATAGAGTTTCATTTAAAAAAAATGTATTCAATTCATTTTTTAAAAACTCTAAATAATAAACAAATTATATCAACTTGACTACATAGATTGCATACAGTCCCTACAACGTAAACTGTAGGAAACATTAGGACATTGACACAAGTAAACAATTCTCATTAAACATACTCAGTCTGAGGATTTGAAGCCTAACTGAAGGCAAAATGAAAACCTAGTGAAAGCAGACAAACCCAAATAAATTCAAATAAACTATAAAGTTGGAAAATAAAAATGTGTCATTTCCAGTCTGTACAATGGTCATTATAGTAGCAAGATTCAGCAGAATTGGCCTTTGTTGTACAAAAATTTGGCACTAGTAGAAAATACTAGTTTTTGTTGTGCAATATGGATATAGTATCATTCATAGTTATCAAATTTGAATTCAAATTCGATTTGATACGGAAAAAATTTGACTCTATAAAATTCAATATGATAAAAATTCAAGAGTATACACTTATAAAAATTAATATATTATTATTTATTTCAAAAATTTTAAATGAATATTCTGACCATAAAATATCTAATTTACTTATTTCCAACATTAATCAAAGTTATTAGTATTGAGAATTAGAAAGCGTGTAAGTGAAATATACTAATATGAATAATAAAAACTCAAAATTAAATTGTATTGTAAAATATTAAACACTGAATATTAAAAATAACATTCAAATATTCTCCACATTGAAAAAAATATATATTTCAATCTTTATCTCATTTGAATCAAATTTATCCAACAATAAATATGTATAAATTAATTTTGGTAGTAAATTACAAAAAATAACTCTTATTAATTGAATTCCAATCAAACAATCTATCCAACTTACTATCATCAAACAAAATTATGATAATAAAAAGAATATTATAAATTTTTTGGCCAGTACAGCCAAACTTGGTAACTATATTACTATCGTTAACTTACGTTTGTCTATTTTTTATAATATGACTCATGTCCTTAATACCTGTTTGCTCATAAACTAAATATAACGTCTCTAAAGTCTCTAAAATATTTTTAAAAACTTAAAAAATTCTATAAATTATTTTATATGCGAACGCACTCTGGCATAGCCTTTGACAAGGAACTTAACGAGACGATGAGGTTGTAGACGCAGAGGTTATACCAGAATCGCTCTTTCAAGCAGTGTTCACAAATGAATAAACAACAAACCTCAGGCATTGTTCGCTCAATAAGAAACCGATGGAGTTGTCTATTGACACAACAGAATAGTGTGGTTGTCTATTGACTCAACAAAATAGTGTGGATGGAAATTTTTTTTTTTTTTTTTTTTAATCAGGTAATTGGAGTGTTTGAATTGCATTTTTTATGGTGTAAATAGATTCAGCACCATCAAAAACCCTTAGAGCACTCAAAATACTGAAGTTTAACCAGAATTTTTCATAATCTTACAAGAATTTCTGGATTATTATGTGGGTTTTTTAGACTAAGGCGAATCAGATTGCTCTCAATTGTGCGCTCTCCCGCTCACATCAACAAACATCAAACCACAGTGATGGAGTGAAAAGGAGGCCCCAGGAACCAACATTTATGGAGGATTAGGAGTCGGTTTGATCGGAACTATAGATTTTTTTGGGGCTAATTTGTGTCAAGTTAGCTGTGAGAATGTTGGAACTCCAAAAACAGTCCCTAGCTCCCATTGCAGCTCTTGCTAAAAAGGAAATCCTGCAGTTCCAAAGCTCTTGGGAGCCAGGAAACCATTAGAACGATTTCCCACCTTTAAGGGGTTGGTCCTATGTAAGAGAATATTATTTGAATCAATATATTTTTTTAATGGTAGAAATGGATTCAGCACTATCAAGAAACTCCAAAACACCCAAAATCCTGAAATATTGATAACCAATTTTTCCTAAAATTTCTCCTAATTTTTTTTCAAATTCATACAAAATTTCCATTATTTTTAGAACCAAATTGTGGTCTAGTTGGACTATGGCAAAACTTAATACCACCAACTTCTGGAAGACCAATTAATACTCCTCCCCTTTTCCTGAAAACCACAATATTTTTTTAGCAATTCAAAATGTGTGATCCTTATCCTAAACGACAACTGTTATTTGGAAGGCTATAGCTTCATTAATGAGGTTGGGCAATATACAAATTTAAATCTAAAAATGAGCATATTATGCCCAATGTAATTGCCAAACAAATTTAACGAGGCTATAGCTTGATAAATATAAACAAAGTTGTCTTTAGTGCGACATTTTAGAGTTTTCAGTGCCGGAATTCGGGGAAAAAAATTCAGGTGAAATCTTGATTTCTGTTATTTAAACTATTTTTTTACTATATATGGATTGAGCACCCTAAAAACCATTAGGGCACTTCAATTGTGCAAGATTACCCATCAAACTTCTGTTTTCAATGAATTCAGCACCCTAAAAAACTGAAGTTTAACCAGAATTTTTCATAATCTTACGAGAATTTCTGGGTTATTATGTGGGTTTTTTAGACTAAGGCGAATTGGATTGCTCTCAATTGTGTGCTCTCCCACTCTCATCAACAAACATCAAAACAAAATGATGGAGTGAAAAGGAGGCCCTTGGAACCAACATTTATGGAGGATTGGGAGTCTGTTTGGCCAGAACTCTAGAATTTTTGGCACTAATTTGTGTCAAGTTAGTTGTCGGAATGTTGGAACTTCAAAAAATCAGTCTTCAACACTCCTAGAATAGTCCCCAAATCCAATGGAATAGTCCCCAACTCCAGTTGCTGAACCAAACCATTGGAACAGGTTTCTTCCATTTTTCAGGAGCTGGTGTTGTGTAACAGAAGATTATTTGTAATTTTTTCTTAATGGTGAAAATGGATTCAGCACCATCAAGAACTTCTAAATATCCAAAATCCTGAAATATTGATAACCAAATTTTCCTAAAATTTATCTTAAAGATTTTTCAAAATCATACAAAATTTCCATTATTTTTGAAACCAAATTGTGGTCTGGTTGAACTATGGCAAAACATAATACGAATGGAGGTTTACTTAATCATATACACACCACCATGTACCAATAACTTCTGGATGACCAATTAATACTCCTCCCATTTTCCTGAAAGCTGCAATTTTTTTCAGCAATTCATAAGCTATAACCTCATTAATGAGGTTGGGTAGTATACAAATTTAAATCTAAAAATCAACATATTGTGCCCAATGACATTTCCCAACAAGATTAATGAGGCTATAGCTTGGGAAATATAAATGGAGTTGTCTTTAGTGCGACTTTTTAGAGTTTTCAGTGTCGGAATCTGGGGAAAAAATTGAGGTGAAATCTTGATTTCTATTATGTTAGGATATTCCGACACATAGGAAATAGTTAAGAATAACTTAGTCTAGTGTAGAGTTAGGTAAAGTTTGTTTCTTTACCATGTACATTTGTAACTTATAATCCGACGGTTATCTCTCACCTCGGTATTAACGACACTTGATCCGTGGCTTAACACCCGATTGGTCCATGATCTCTATTTAAAGAGCATGGAGGGTCATTTGTTCGGTAACCGTTTATGAGAGAAACATATGTAACTTTTCTTTTTATATTAATAAATTACCTAAAGTGGTCGCGTTGGCTCAGGCCGTGGACTGTTTCCCTCTTTGAGGGTTTTAACCACGTGATTATACCAGTGTACTGATTTGTGATATGTTTGTGAGCGGTGACCTTTGGTTCTTGATCTAAGGAACTTACCCTGTAAATTCCTACATGGTATCGGAGCTATTTTGAGGGCCACATCCGTTGTTGATCAAAATTCGAAGCTGGTTTGACTGCATGCGAATTTTTTTTTGTAGATATACTATTTCTAAACCTTTTTGGGCTTGGAGAACTGCTCGGTTGTGTCCGGAGTGTCTATTACAGTGAGGAACGCCTTTCGTTTCATGCGAAAAGGTTTCCAGCTGCCCAAGTTATGACAATTTAGATCTGGAGGTATAAAGCATCTATTTTGCAGTTATATTTGTTAATAGTTCTTCTTATTTCGGTTTGTTTCTATTTATTTTCGGTATTAAGATTTTATTTATTTGCCGTATATATACCCTCTTTATTTTCGCTATTAAGATTTTATTTATTTTCCGGATCTATACCCTTTTCTCTGTGTATGCTCTTTGTTGTGCGCTGCGTGCGATCTCGGAAAATTAGAAACAAGGAAAGAGATTTGTTTTGCTATATATGCTCTTTCCCTGTGTCTTTGTGCGATCTCGGGAAATCAGAAATAGTAAAAAATTCATAGTTACCGGTAAGGCTAACCGAAAATCTAATATTCTATCATAGGAATTCGTTTTTTTTTTTTTTTTTGGCTCGGTTTTTTGTGCAGGAAAAGACACGCACACCGAAGAGTAAAAAAAAAAAAACCTTCCTCCTTTCATAAAATAACGTGATCCTTTTACTATCTCACTTGGTGAGGGGTTAGTTTATGAGAATAGAAGTCTTTGGTTCAAGTCTCCTTCTCAATCTTTTTTTGTAAAAAAATTTTGTTCAAAGGGGCGGATTTTTTTTTTTTTAAAAGTCGCACTTCATCCCATTCCGTAACTATTTGGCATCTACAACTCAGATTTTTCAAAAGGCATAACTTCTTCATCCGGAAGCCGTTTTTCGAGCCGTTTTTTTTTAAATGGCCTAATTTTTCGAGATATTTCCATTGGAGCATTTGGTTTCAACTTTTCTTAGCTTCAGTTTTTTTTTTTTTTTTAATGGAAAGTGCATGCCCGGTTATTCTTAACAACACCAATTATTTCCAATGGTTACCTCACATGGTAGATATACTTAGAAGTAAAGGGCTTTATATTAGAGCCACAGGACAAGAAACTAAACCTTACAATGATGAGAAAGCTGCTAAATGGGAAAATAAACAAGATCAAGCACGAGGGTTGATAGGAATGTCCATTGCTCAAGATATTCGATTTCATATCCTTGACATTGACACCCCTGATGAATCCATAGAAAAGATAAAAATTGTTTTTGGCATTCAAAATCAAATCAGGGCCCACCAGCTTGAAAATGAGTTGCTTACTTTGGACCCCAATAATTTCTCCTCCATTGAAGATTTTTTGTCCAAATTTTAGACCCTCAGAATTCTTGTAGAAGGTTGTAAGATCAAAAAGGATGATGGTAGCCTCATCTATTGCATTCTTGCTAAGCTTGGCCCTGAATACTCTGTATTTGTTTCCGCCTTCCATTCCACCAGAGAAGCCATCATTTCTTTAGGAACCACCTACAAGAATCCCTCTTTTGATGCCTTTTGTGATTCTTTGATAAGAGAACAAGAAAAACTTTACACCTTAGTCTTATCACTGCTAGAAATGCTTCTAAGAAAGCCTTAGCGGCCCAACAACAACCATAACAAAAGAATCCCAAGAAGCAGTATCCTAAGAAATATGGTCCTAAACCAAACAAGGGCCCTAAGCAATTCCAGCCGCAAACTGAAAAATCAAATCATCAAAATAATAAGGCAAATCAAAACAAAGGGAAGAAGACATATAGACATTGCAAATTTTGCAATTGGGATGGCCATATCGAGTCCAAATGTTTTAAGAAGATGGAAGCCTTAGAAGCAGTAATCAAGAAGCACAACATCAATTTGGAGCACTCTTCACCTTCATCTTCAGGCATGGAACTTTCTGCTTGTGGTTGTCAAGCATCAAGATCTGGTTATGCATTAAATGTATCTTCTTATTCTCCTTCTCATGAGTGGCTCATTGATTCTGGAGCTTCTTACCACATGGCTAAAAATAAATCCATGTTTTCTTATTTAAATGATTGTAACACCAAACATATTTATGTTGGTGATGATAGATCTCTTAGTGTTGTAGGATATGGAACCATTCATCTAGATAATGGTCAGTTTATTGATGTACTATGTGTTCCTACCTTGTCATGCAACCTTCTATTTGTTTATCAGATAACTCATTCAGGTGAAGGGAACCTAGTATAATTCTCACCTCATGATGTTGTAATCAAGGACCTCAAAGATCCTAAACATATTTTAGCTACTGGCATTCCTGATGATTCCACAAGGTTGTATAAGTTTGACAACTTTGGGTCATCCTCTCTTCCCTCCGTTTTTGTTGCTCATAATGATGATGTGAGCAAACTTTGGCATGAGTGATTTGGTCACTTAAACTATCGCTCTCTTCAAACTCTATGTAAGGAAAATATGGTAACGGGTCTTCCTATGGTATTTTTCTGAGATGGTGTTTGCTCCAGATGTGTACTCAAAAAACATCATCGGGATAGTTTTGACAAACATGCCTCTTGGCATGCTTAAGCACCTTTGCAACTTGTGCACAGTGATTTATGTGGTCCACTTCCTGTTGTTTCTTTCTCTGGTTGCAAGTAATTCTTAACTTTCATTGATGATTTTCTAGATGCACTTGGTTAAATTTCTTAAAACTCAAGAGTGAAGTTTTTAACATGTTCTTGGCCTTTAAGGCCTTTGTTGAGAAACAATCTGGACATCAAATTCTTAAGTTAAGATCAGAAAATGGCGGCGAATGTGTTAACAACAAATTTATCAACTTATGCACTGAGCATGGAATTCAATTGCAACATACTATTCCATATACTCCACAACAAAATGGTGTAGCTGAAAGGAAGAATCACACCTTAAAAGAAATGGCTAATTGTATGCTTCAATCTAAAGGGCTTGGTCTCAATTTTTGGGCAGAAGCCATTAACTGTGAAAATTACATAGTAAATCACACTCCTACTAAGGTTTTAAAGAATATAACTCTAGAAGAAGCTTGGAGCTCAATCAAACCAGAAGTAAGTCACTTTCGTGTTTTTGGAAGTGATGCTTGGGCCCATATTCCAGATGCGAAACATAAAGCCTTAGAACCTAAGAGTGAAAAATGCATTTTTGTTGGATATTCTGAAGATTTCAAAGGATATAGACTTCTTCAACCAAAACCAAAAAATATTATCATTAGAAGAGATGTAAAATTTGATGAAAATATATCGGCCTGCGAGCCTAGTTCGGCAAGTGTGCCACCTTTGGTCTGCGAGCCTGATTTGGCATATGTGCCACCTCTCTCTCTCTCTTCTATTTTTAACAGCATTCCTTCTAGTTTAGATGATGACAGTGAGGATGACAATCCTCCTCCACCTCCTCCAGCGAGGTCTCCATCAACAACGTCCAACTACACTTTGGTGTGATAATCAGAGTGCCATTCAACTATGTAAAGATCCAATTCAGCATCAACGTATGAAACACATTTAACTCCACATACACTTCATCAGAAAGCTCATTCATGATCATGTTCTTGAAGTGCAGTACTGTCCAACCAATGATCAGGTAGCTGATATCTTTAAAAAGGCTCTCACAGAAGCGAAGTTTACCAAACTTTGATCCATGCTTGGAGTTTAGGAAAGTTGTCATTAAGGGGGGATAGGCTCTAATGCATCCTTCCTTCTCCTATTGTGTCACTTTTGTAAATCCTTCAATCCTATCCCAATTTGTTCTTAAGGGGGGATGTTAGGATATTTCGACACATAGGAAATAGGCTCCTTTTGTGTCACCTTTTTAAATCCTTCAATCCTATCCCAAGTTGTTCTTAAGGGGGGATGTTAGGATATTCCGACACATAGGAAATATTTAAGAATAACTTATTCTAGTGTAGAGTTAGTTAAAGTGTGTTTCTTTACCATGTACATTTGTAACTTATAATCCGACGATCACGATTTGTAGTGATCCGACGATTATCTCTCACCTTGGTATTAACGACACTTGATTCGTGGCTTAACACCTGATTGGTCCATGATCTCTATTTAAAGAGCATGGAGGGTCATTTGTTCGGTAACCGTTTATGAGAGAAACATATATATCTTTTCTTTTTATATTAATAAATTGCCTGAAGTGGTCGTGTTGGCTCAGGCCGTGGACTATTTCCCTCTTTGAGGGTTTTAACCACGCGATTATACTGGTGTACTGATTTGTGATCTGTTTGTGAGCGGTGACCTTTGGTTCTTGAGCTAAGGAACTTACCCTGTAAATTCCTACATGTTATTTAAATTTTTTTTTATTGTATATGGATTCAACACCCTAAAAAACCCTTAGGGCACTTCAATTATGCAATATTACCCTTCAAAATTATGTTTTCAATGAATTCAACACCCTAAAAAACCCTTAGGGCACTTAGATTATGCAAGATAACCCATCAAACTTCTATTTTCAATGAATTCGTGCCAAATTTTAAAGAAATTATACTGGAAAAATCCACATTGAAAGCCTTCAAAAAATCTTACTAAAGACAACTCGAATGTAAACCACACTCTATGATTCCAAGAAAACATGTGATTTAAATACCATTATTGTGATTTAAACAATTTTTTTTTTTAATATTATGAATCACACAAATTTACATTTAAAAAATGATAATAAATCTTATGAATTTTTAAAATTTTATTTTTAATATTACCCAAAATCATACTTAAAAAAATCATGATTAAAAATACTTGAACCTTATAATACTTAGAGAAATCAATTTTAAAAGTCATGACTAAAAACACTTAAACCCTATAATACTTAGGGTTAAATTTTTGAACAGGAAGGGCTGCATTGCAGCAAGTCCCTGCCTTGAGGCAGGGAGCTTCAATAAAATGATTAGCATCTAAAAAACAAGTGAGATTTTGTAATATTCACCAGCAGTTCCAGGCATGGCAGCAGAGACAGTTCCCAGTCAAGAGAAGTGCAACAAATAAGATTACAGGAAAATATTTCCATAACAGTGGATTCCTGTATTTAATTTTAAAGAAGTCGTGCTGAAATCTGTATGTAATTTTCTATAAGAAATCCAAATCATCTAGACGAATAAAAGAAATGAGAGCCAAAATATAAAACGGAAAATATATAGTTCTGTTGTAAAAAAAATTGGCAGTTCTGCTTGCCAAGTATACAATATATATTTTATGTTCACCATTTGAGGATACGAAATTGAAAATGTGGTAGAGAGCATGTCTTCTGCACAAATTTATATCCACATCAAATTATTCTATTCTTGATGTGTTGGTGATAGACGGTGTTTGGGATATGTTGGAATAGAGGTGCAAGTAAGGAAAACCAGTAAAATTTGGAGTGACAGGGAGGAGCTTCTATGATTTGTTTGTTTGATTGATTTTTGAGAGAGAAAGATGACAATTGAAATTCAGGCAAGGGACTATGTGGCATGGCGGTTTGGCAGTGGAGAGGCCAGAGGTCGTGTGGTGGAGAAGCTCACCCAGTCCAGGAAACTGAACACGAGGACCTTCAAGGCCAGTGAAGAAGATCCCAAGTTCCTGATCAGGAGCGATAAGAGTGGGAACAGGAAGCCTGATACACTCAGAAAGATCAATGAAAATGAAGAAGATATTGATCAAATTAAAGATCAACCTAGCCACGAAGGTGGTGGCACTGAGTCTGATGATGCCACTTCTCATGAAGATGACATCTTGGAGAAAAAAGATGGAGGAGCAGCAGTTGTTGTTGGGAATGGAAAACCAGATGAAGACGTCCAACCATGAGGGACCTTTTTCAACTGGGAGAGTTCACAAACATGGCATCCATTTGATTTGATTTGATATCAGACAAATCTTGGGGTTTTGTATATAGCTGAATTATTGTTTGAGATAAATAAAAGTTTTTTATGGTTTGTTATCTGAATCTTGATTGTATGGTTTGTCATTGTTTGTTATATGGTGTTATCCCAGTTGATAATTCCAGTCAAATAGGGAAGCTCCTCGCTCACCTGATTGTCAAGGCTGGGATTTCAATCATCGCCATTTTGAATATGTTCTGCAACTTGGCTGGACAATGAAGATCCTCAATTTCGTATAGTTGGTGTTTTCGGCATGGGAGGCATCCGCAAAACATCTCTGCTCCAAGCTGAAATCTTTGCTCCAAGCCATCCACAACGCCTGCAAGAAAATTAACTTGTTTGAAAACATCTCTTCTCCAAGCCGTCCACAACGCCTACAAGAAAGGTAACTTGTTCAAAAACATCTCTGCTCCAATTGAAAACAAATTGTAAATTGTAAATTGCATAACAAAGCATTTAAAATTGTAATTGTAAATTTCACAGTTCGTTTACTTTTATGTTTTTTGAAAACAGATTGTAAATTGTAAATTGCATAATAAAGCATTTAAAATTGCAAAATTGCACATAAAATTTTCATTTTTGAGATGCATTTGCATATATAAATTTCAAGGTTGCAGGTTGATATTGCACTTGGAAAATCAATTTCAATCTGAGATAGCAAAGATGGAGATTTACTGGTTTGAAGAAATCAATTTCAATCTGAGATACAAAAGATGGAGCTTTTACTAGTTTGAAGAAATCAATTTCAATCTGAGATATCAAAGATGGAGCTTTACTGGTTTGAAATATGGATTTGAGAAGTGATTTTAGTAGCTAATTTTCATCTTTGCATCTACGGAATCTCAGGAGATGGGTAGAAGAGAAATGCATGTAGAAGTGGAGCTTACCTCAAAGGAAGTTGCAGAAAAGCTTATATCCAGAGAACCAGTGGATACCAAAAGCAGCAATGATTACTGCTACGGGTGTTGTTGGTGCGATGGGACATGGAACTTAATATGAAACTGTATCTGCATATGCTCCTTATGTCAATCATTATCTGGGAATTCAAGTAGTAAATTAGCAGCAGGCCGCAGTTTTAGAGCCAGAAGTTAAGGCTGACAGAGGCAACAAAGCAAGCAGTTTCAGAGCCAGAAGTTAAGGCTGTGGAAGTAAAGGCATGAACACCACGCTTCAGTGAATATAGAAGCACCAGCATTTGAACAACGTGGTGCAGATAAGAGCGAGAATGCATAAGAAGAGCGAGAACAGCCTTCAAGGTGTCTTCTAGTGAACAACCTTCAACCTTCAAGGTGTCGATTGTCAAAATACATGCATATATGGGAACGTGGTGAAGTTTTGCATAAATAATATATAGACTACATGTATAGTTAAAATTCATATGGTTCATCCAAACATTTATTGCTTTAGTTTAATGCTAGCATTAGTTTTTTAATTTGAAAATGTTAAGTGAAAAAGAAGAACATAGCCTAGGTTTATAGCCTCCCCGCCTCGGGAAGAGGCCAGTAAAATGAAAAAAAATTGCATATAGTTAATCCGAAAAACAACCTAAAAACATTGGAAATCAGCTCAAACTAATGCTATCTGCACAATTTCGATTACTATAGTCCCTTCGCAGGCGCGGCAAGGACTAATAAAGGAAAAGTATAAGTCATTGAACAATATGGATCTCTTCCTTAACGCAACAAAGGGTTTCATGCTTTAGGTGTGCTTTTAGCCTTTCACATTATTCAATGCTTTGGTCTTCTACCTTTGCATTCAAATTCTTCAGAGTTAGAAACCTTACAATTTTTTAAATTTTTATTATTTTTATTATTATTATTATTATTATAAGATTGTTAATATATGTTAAATTTAAGATTTTTGCAATCTATAATGTAGATAAATGTTTTTTGGATTAATCATATAATTACTAGTTAATGTGGTAGTGGAGATGCATCATTGCCCCAAAATAGCCGTTAAGACTAAATGCTAAAAACTAGCCGTTATAACATTAGTTAAGAACTAAAATAAAATAAATAATTAATTAATTAAATTAAATATTTTATTAAAAATAAATAATAAATTAATTAGTTAAATTAAATATTTTATTGAAAAATGGAGTTAAGAAGTTTTATATTATCATAAAATATAATAAGGATTAGGGAGGGAAATTTTTTTTTATAAAAATAAAAGAACTAACTAATTTTTTATTAGTTAGTTAGTTAAGAATTAAAATTTTCATGATCAATTAATTAATAAGAAATTTTTTAAAAATGAGTTAATATATAAAAAATATGGAGGGGTAAAGAATTATAATTTAATAAATAAATAAAGATAAAATGAGGAAAATAAATAAATAAACAGAGTAAAGTAAGTAAATAAATAACATAAAGGGAAATGAAATAAATTAATAAAAATATAAATTAATTAGAAAATTGAATATATATATATATATATATAAAATAAAAAATAAAATTACCTAGCAAGAGTTGGGGTCAACTCTTACTTAATTTCCAATCTTCATCTTGGTTGAGATTCTTGGCATGTCGTTCAATTTTCGATCACCTCCCTTAATTTTCTATGGTGGAAGTGATCTACTTTGGCAATGACTTTGGAATCTTCAATATAAACATAGCGACAAGATATTTCCACATGCTTAGCAAGAGCTAAGGTACGGGACCGATTGTGCCTAATATTTGCAGCATGATCCCAGATTCTCTGCCTAATGGATCGACCTGTTTCTCCAATATAAGGAGTTCCACATGAACAAGGAATCATATAAACCTCTTTCATGTCCTTAACGGACCCAAGAGAATTTCTAATAGTGCAGAGAGGTTTGAAAGAAGCAGAGACATCATTTCTTCTAAGGACATGGGCAATTTTGTCTGTTGTCCCCTGGATAAATGGGAGATGGACCTTGGAGATGGGATCCACCCGAGTAGATTTTCCACTCAATTCTTTATAAGCCTTTCGAAAGGCTTTAAGACCTTGAGATCTACTGTAACCGTTATTTTCAAAAACGTCAAGAAGATGGGACTTCTCTGATTCCAAGAACCTGTCGTCACAAATTAGGCAGAGAATCCGGGAGCATGCTGCAGATATTAGGCACAATCAGTCTCGTACCTCGACTCTTGCTGAGCATGTGGAAAGATCCTGTCACCATGTTTGTATTGAAGATTCCAAAGTCGTTGCGAAAGTAGATCACTTCCACCATAGGAAATTAAGGGAGGTGATCGAAATTGAATGACATGCCAAGAATATCAACCGGGATGAGGGTTGGAAATTAAGTAAGCGTTGGACCCCTACTCTTGCTAGGTAATTTTTATTTTTTTTAATTTTTTGTTATATATATTCAATTTTCTAATTAATTTATATTTTTATTAATTTATTTAATTTCCCTTTATGTTATTTATTTACTCACTTTACTATATTTATTTATTTATTTTCCTCATTTTATCTTTATTATAATAATTTACCCCTCCCTATTTCTTTATATATTAACCCCTTTTTAATTTATCCCCTTCTACAAGGTAATTCTATTTATTTTATATTTATTTATATATTTATTACTTTTATTTTATTTTATGTATATTCAATTTTCTAACTAATTAATTAATTAATTACCCTCCCTAATCCTTTATTATATTTTATGATTATATAAAACTTTTTAACCCCCTTTTTTAATAAAATATTTAATTTAATTAATTGTTTATTTATTTTATTTTTGTTCTTAACTAATGTACTAACGGCTAGTTCTTAACAGCTAGTCTTAACGGCTAGTTGTTAACGGCTACTTACAACCACATTAGCTAGTTCGAAAAGTCGACCAAATCTTAATTATGTGATTAATCCGAAAAATATTCATCTACATTATTAATATATTTTAGTATAATTTTTTTATTTTATTTTCAAATATATGTTTTTAAGTAAATCTTTTAAGCACAGTTTTTAAAAATATTACTTAAATAAAGTAGAAAAATTATTGTTTAAAGTTAATTTAATAATAATATTATTATGAATTTCAAATGATAGTTATGGAGATCAATTTGAGATGAGAGGAAAATAATCTCAACCACTTCAAGTAAATTTAATGCCTTCCATTCATTTATTTAGGCTCCTGTGCCTGCTACCACTGAGAGTGAGGTTGTGAAAAAGAAAACAGAGAGAGGGTTGTTGCAGAAGAGACATGTTTTCAACTATTCTCTTTGTTGACCTTATACTAAAGGAAAATCTAAATGTGGAGGATTGTTTAAGAGTATTATTTGGGCAACTTGTAATTTAAAAAATCTACAAAATAAGTCAGAAATTTTGCCAAGATTATGAAAAATTTAGGTAGAAATTTTTGAAAATCTGGGTTACCCATATCAAATTTCAGGGGGTTTTTAATGGTGCTGAATCCATTTCCACCATAAAAAAACAATTGAAACACTCCAACTAACTGATTTTTGAATTTTTTTTACCAAATTCCAACAAAAACCTGCCATCCGAGCTATTTTTTTGCATGTTAGACAACTCCATTAGGCAATATGGAAGAGTGACGAATTGTCACCTAACTATTGGCATGACAAACCGATTTCATGGCTTTGTATTTATAGATTTATATCATTCATTATGTGTTGACATGGCACACCAAGCATTGGATGGCCATGAACTAGAAGGACATAGTATACATGTCAATTTTCCAAATCCATCTAATTGAGCTGGGCAATATCGCAGAGTAACAGATTGTCAGCTAACTATTGGCATGAAAAACCAATTTCGTGGCTTTTTATTTATATATTTCTATCATTCATTATGTGTTGACATGGCACACCAAGCATTGGATGGCCATGAACCAGAAGGACATAGTATACATGTCAATTTTTCAAATCCATCTAATTGAGCTGGCCAATATTGCACAGTAACGGACTGTCACCTAACTATTGGCATGAAAAACCAATTTCGTGGCTTTGTATTTATATATTTATATCATTCATTATGTGTTGACATGGCACATCAATCATTGGATGACCATGGAAATGAACTAGAAGGACATAGTATACATGTCAATTTTGCAAATCCATCTAATTGAGCTGGGAAATATCACACAGTAACGGATTGTCACCTAACTATTGGCATGAAAAACCAATTTCGTGGCTTTGTATTTATAGATTTCTATCATTCATTATGTGTTGACATGGCACACCAAGCATTGGATGGCCATGAACTAGAAGGACATAGTATACATGTCAATTTTTCAAATCCATCTAATTGAGCTAGGCAATATCGCACGGTAACGGATTGTCAACTAACTATTGGCATGAAAAACCAATTTTCATGGCTTTTTATTTATATATTTCTATCATTCTTTATGTGTTGACATGGCACACCAAGCATTGTGTGGCCATGAACTAGAAGGACATAGTATACATGTCAATTTTGCAAATCCATCTAATTGAGTTGGGCAATATCGCACAGTAACAGATTGTCACCTAACTATTGGAATGAAAAAACAATTTCGTGGATTTGTATTTATAGATTTCTATCATTCATTATGTGTTGAAATGGCACACCAAGCATTGGATGGCCATGAACTATAAGGACATAGTATACATGTCAATTTTGCAAATCCATCTAATTGAGCTAGGCAATATCGCACAGTAACGGATTGTCACCATATTATTGGCATGAAAAACCAATTTCGTGGCTTTGTATTTATAGATTTCTATCATTCATTATGTGTTGACATGGCACACCAAGCATTGGATGGCCATGAACTAGAAGGACATAGTATACATGTCAATTTTTCAAATCCATCTAATTGAGCTGGGCAATATCGCAGAGTAATGTATTGTCACCTAACTATTGGCATGAAAAACCAATTTCGTGGCTTTTTATTTATAGATTTATATCATTCATTATGTGTTGACATGGCACACCAAGCATTGGATGGCCATGAACTAGAAAGACATAGTATACACATGTCAATTTTTCAAATCCATCTAATTGAGTTTAGTCATAAAAGTTACGTTTTGGAAGCCAAGTGCCATAACTCATGGTGCTTTATGGGGAAGGCAACCAATATTTCCTATGCTATAGGCCCATTAATGCATCTCAAGAGGAGGATTATGGCATGTGGTTTAAGTGCCCATCAATGTGCATAATTTTCTCGACTACCATTTAGCAACCAATATTTCCTATGTTATAGGCCCATTAATGCATCAAGTGCCCATCCGTGTGCATAATTTTCCCATCCACCATTTAGAAACCAATATTTCCTATGTTATAGGCCCATCAATGCATCCCAAGAGAAATACTATCACAAGTGATTCAAGTGCCCATCTATGTGCATCATTTTCCTGGCCACCATTTAGCAACTAATATTTCCTAGGAAGAAGCTAACTCTAAGAAAAACCAGAGGTAATTTGATAGCCTCTGGCGGCTCCCCTCCGATGTGACCCCCTCCTGCATGACCCCCTCCCTCGAAGTTTTTCTCCCTCTAGTCACCCTGTCATCGGGCCCACCACCATCCACCACCTTCTTCCTCCACCACCCTTCTCCCCTACCTAGCCACCCTCCCCTACCCATAAACCCCATCCCATCTCATCACCGCTGCATTAATTTTGCGAGGTTAAAATTTTGAATTCTGTCGGGTTCAATTTTGAATTGAATCTGCGCCCAATTCCTATTTCCCCTGCCCAATCTACTTTCTTATCAATTTTTTGTTGCTCTTTTATTCAACGATGTGACTCGAAGAAGACATCTTACCGGAACAGTTTAGAAACTCTAGAGATTTTGCATTGAAAGGTCATGGCGATTTTTCGTGGCTTAGGGCTTTTATTTGTTTTTGTTGTACTCTTAGGCTAAGCAATGGGTGCCCCGAAAAAACCCATTGTAGTCACTCGAAGAGAAGACATTCCTTACATTAAACGTGGAGTCTACGAACAAATTTTCAAATAACTCGACCGTCAAGTGACGAACAAACGCAATCAAATCGCCCCCAAGTGGCTCTCAGAATACCAGATTATAGAAGTAGTAGAAAATATTTGTAATTTGAAGGAGGGTGATTGGTTGCTTCATCTTGATATTTTGGAATATGGGGACAAATTGAAGCTCTAAACTTGTTGAAAATGGGTCGAATATGACCAAATTTGCGGTAAAGTGCACTATAATCAATTTATTTGTTATTGGAAAGATATGACAGGGAACAACGACTAGGCGAGGAGCTTTGTGATCTATATAAAATAAGTTGTGGTTCTTATACGGGGGTTCATAATTGAAATAGAGAGAAAATCATGACACTTTTGTTCATTTTTTCTTTCTAATCTATTGAACCTAATGCAATTTCTGGAATTTCAATACCGAGTTAAGAAGTGCTTTCATTGTTATCTCATTTTTCATTAGCAAGAAATTGTTCATACCTTTTTTTGTTGAATCCTTAATGTATAATAGATTGTCAATACTTTTATTATTAGCGTTTTTATTTATCTTATTCAAAATTGATATTTCATTTTCTTGTTCATACATAATTTCAGTTTAATATGATGATTATCAACTAGACTTATTTAATTTATAATCATCGTGTGTGCTTGTTTTGTAAAAAAGAAAAAAATAATTGTAAATAAATTATGTATTGTTGTAGAGAATATATTTTTATCAATTAGTTTTTAGTTTAAGTCTTCTCATCTTTGTTAACAATTATGTTTTCATAGTGATCCTTGTGTTTATCGCATTTGTCCTATGGATAGCGACAATAATCAAGTTTTTCTTATGCATAACTGTGATGTATATTTCACTTATACATGGATGAAATTTTAGTTGACTTAAATCTACTAATTATTTAATTTATTTTTCTGTTTCATACATGTTGGGTATGTGTTATATTATTTCCACAATTAGTTGCACGCACGGGGGGGTCACGGGGGGGCGGAATCGGCCATGGTTTTGTGCATGGGTTTGCACATGGTTTTGAGGCATGATGGTTTACGACCCCTAGTATTTTGTAGATCCGGTCAAGGGAACTATGGTTATGTTCTAATCCAGGGTTAATGGATTTGGGTTTATGAATGCTTCAACATGTATACATGTGTTGTAACACTAAAATGAATATAATGAAAAATCAAGCTGGTAGTCCCGATTTGGGATCCAGGGGAAAATCTCTGTGTATATCTATTTTATGTTTTATTCTCTCGCTATTGTTTATTTTATGTTTTTAAGATCCATTTGCAGATAATTTCTATATAGGTTTAAAACCTACATTTGATATCAGAGTTGTTTCAGCTTCAATGGGACACCTTTGCTGCTGAGGGTTTTTTTGCTCAGGCCTGTGGTAGACCCTGTTCAATGGGAGATCTACAGGATCGATTCTTGCAGTGAAAGAAGATGGCAAGTAGTGGAAAGATAGAGATCGAAAAATTTAATGGTCAGATTTTTGAGTTGTAGAAGCTCAAGATGGAGGATCTGTTGGTTGATAAAGATCAGTGGATCACGGTAGATCCCGGTACTAAACCAACGACAATGTCAGATGAAGACTGGAAGAAGTTGGATCGGAAGGCAAAGAGCACAATACGGTTGTGTGTCTCAGATTTAGTATTGTTGAATGTATCTGGGGAAGCTATGACAAAGAATTTGTGGGACAAGCTAGGGACTTTGTACCAATCGAAGTCTCTGCTGAATAAATTGTTCCTATGGAAAAATATGTATAACCTGAGGATGAAGGATGGAGACTCAATGACAGAGAATCTGAACGCCTTCAATACTGTGGTAAGTCAGTTTTTATCTGTTGATATTAAAACCTCAAATGAAGATAAGTGCATCAATTTGTTGTGTTCTCTACCAGATTCGTGGGATAGTCTGGTTATTGCAATACGTAGCAATACAACTAGCTTTAATTTTGATGACATTGTCTCAACCTTGTTGTCGAAGGAAATGAGACGGAGAAATATGGAGGGCCAGAATGAAGATGCCTTATCTGTATGAGGAAGGTCCCAGGACAGAAACAAGAATAAGGTTTCGAGTGGGAGATCTAAATCTCCAGGAAAGTTTGTAAAGGTGTGCTGGAAATGTGGAAAGGAAGGGCACTACAAAAAGGACTGCAGATCTAAAGCTCCTGAGAAAGGAAAGGGATTTGATGATGCTCCTTCTGTAGAGGCAAAAACCACCTCGGATGAAGGTGGAGATGTGTATTTGGCTTCTTCTTCAAATACACATGTAGATCATGAGGCATGGTTGATTGATTCAGGTGCATTCTTTCACTTCACTACCCATAGGGAGTGGTTCTGCGAGTATGAGAAGTATGATGGTGGTGATGTCTTCTTAGGGGATGATAGGAAGGCTAAAATCATCTGACATGGAAAAGTCAAGCTGAAGCTGCAAGGTGGAAGGATTAGAACACTTCCTGGTGTTCTACATATGCCTGCATAGGTGAGAAATCTGATTTCTGTAAGCAAGATGGATGATGCAGGTATAAAAACAGTGTTTGAGAAAGATACCTGCAAGATGGTTCGGGGAGCACTGGTATTAATGTGGGGAGTTTGGATTGGAACTTTGTACAAGCTTTAGGGTAACACTGTTATTGATGGGTGTAACAATTTTTTGGCTCCTAAAAGTGGAGTGAAAAGCCTAGCGGTATCTGGAGAAAAGACCATGCTACGTCATCAAAGGCTTGGACATATTGGAGAGAAGGGACTTCAGATACTGCATGGAAATGGTATGGTAGAAGTTACGTCTAATTTCTCTCTGTATTTTTATTTATGCGAACATTATGTATATGGGAAGCATAATCGAGTGAGTTTTCCTTTTATTTCTAAGAGGGCGGACAAGATATTAGAGCTTGTGCACAGTGATGTGTTTGGACCTGTATCTGTTCCATCACTAGGAAAATTTGTGTAATATGTCTCATTCATAGATGACTTCTCAAGGAATACATGGATATATTTATTGAGGAAAAAATTTGAATTCTTTGACAGATTTAAAGAATGTAAGGCTCTGGTGGAAAACTAGAAAGAGAAGAAGATAAAGGTGCTAAGGACAAATAATGGTGGAGAGTTTTGCAAGAAGGAATTTGATTAATTATGTAGGAAGTGTGGTATATCACGACAAAAGAATAATCCATACACACCTCGGAAAAATGGAGTTGCAGACAGAATGAACAGATCGCTGATGGAAAAGGCAAGAAGCATGCTCAGTGGTATCGGGTTAGGATAGGAATTCAGGGTAGAAACAGTGGAGGCTGCATGTTACCTGGTTAACAGATCACCTTCATCAACATTGGAGGATAATACTCCACATGAGGTATGGACTGGTAAGGAACCCTCTCTTTCACATCTGAGGGTATTTGGATGTGATGCATATGTACATGCTCCAAAGGAGAAAAATACCAAGTTGGATAATAAATCTGAAAGGTGCATCTTTATTGGGTATAAGGATGGTTTAAAAGGTTACAAGCTTTGGAACCCAGAAACAAGGAAGGTTGTGTATAGCCAAGATGTGGTGTTCAGAGAGGTGAAATGTGTTGTTAAACATGAAGTCCTACCAAAGGAACCTGAGAAGATAGAGTTTGAGCTAAATGAGGATGAATCTGACTCTACAACAGAAGAAGATTTAGAAGAGGAAGAGCCACAAACTCCAGTTATGATAAGATCAATTCGGGAAAGAAGGCAACCAAAAAGGTATAGTCCATCTGCTTTCTGTTCAAATTTTTCTTTAACTATAACTGATGATGATTCCAGAACTGTCAGGGAGGCAGTAGATTCAGAGGATGGAAAACTCTAGAAGGAGGCCATGGTTGATGAAATGGCATCCTTGCACAAAAATGAGGCATGCACTACAAGGAAAAGACCCACTAGCGGAAGTTATAAAGGAGGGTTTTAGTGTTATTAAATTGGCCAAAATTGTGAAAAAAAAATTTCTACAACATCTGTTTATATTTACAAAGGTTTTAATGGAAATTCAACACAACTAAAAAAAAATGGGCGGCCAAAGGTTATTACAGATGTTTTTTTTCATCGGTGCACTACTCTGGTTTTAACGCACCGGTGCGTACACGTAGAATGTGTCCCAGGGTAGCCGAAGGAATACACCGGGCCGTTAAGGTATAAAACCGCACCGGGCATAGTGTTTCTGATACAACGCATGGGGCTATTCTAATTGGTCTTGGGATTTGTGTCGTGCCCATAGGTCGTATCAACGCACTAGTGGGCAGTATCACACAAATGCACCGATATTTATAATTGGTATCGGTATTCGTGCAGTGCCCTTAGGTCGTACAAATGCACCGGAGCTTATAGACACATAAATGCCTCGGTGCACAGTATCACACAAACGCACCAAGATTTATAATTGGTATCGATATTCATGCGGTGCATATAGGTCGTACAACGGCACCGGTGCGTATAGACACATAAACGCACTGGTGCGTCATACCGCACAAATGCACTGATATTTTTAATTGGTTTTGGTATTTGTGTGGTGCTGAGAGGTCGCAAAAACGCCCCAGTGCGCTTGAGAATACAAATGCACCGGTGTACAGTAACTGACATGCACCGGTTTTCATTTTTATTTTTTAGAAACATCGACTTGTGACAGTGCAATTATTGTGATTGTTTGAAATTCATTATTCATCAAAAGTCGACACATCTTATAACAATATTCATATTAATTAAATTTTTATTAATGCATTTGAATGTGATGTTTGGATTAATTTGTTATATCATATCATAATTATTGTGGTTTTTTAAAATTCATTATTCATCAAAAGTCGACACATATATATTTTATAACAATACTCATATGAATTAAATTTTTGTTAGTGCATTTGAGAATGACAATGGAGAACGCAATAGAATATATATATATATATATATAAGACAGTCTTTGTCATACAAAATGGGACAGTTATTGGTATCCCTTTGTCTTTCAATTGGGACAGTATGTCCATTACATTAAACAAAATGTCTAATTTCACAAACACATTTCAAAAAATACAACATCTTGCTTTGATATCCAAACTAGTGATCATCATTCTTCGCTTGAACTGCTGTCACTGCTAGAGTTAATTCCATGACTTGGGTTATTTTCAGGAATGTTTTTTTCACAGTGTTGATTGTTTTCTTATTCTTCACCTTCCATATACAAGCATAAAAATAAACTGTAATGAGCGTATATACATTGGTGAGAATAATGAAAATTGAAATATTAAATAATATACATCAATGTAAATCGAAAATAAATGATGTTCCATAACAACAATTGACTCATAAACTATACACATTCATTCAAAACCATGTACCATGCCATATTTCAAAATTTCATCTATTGGCGCAGTTCCATACTTTGTTTCCTACAAGTTTTATACCCCATAACAAATCATATAATTAATATAAAAGATTTTTTTGTTCTATTAATTATAGGCGGAAGTAAGTAAAACAAGATCGATAGATGCTTACAAATTCCACAATTAAATTATGATATGCCAACATATACTCAAAACCCATATTTAACCCAATTTCAATCAATTTGTCTGATGGTTCTTCTTTGTATGTTAGCACCTGTTTGAAGACATTCAATGATGAATTTTGTAAAACAGCTTAAAAAATACAAAAATGGAATCTAGTTAAGTTGTTATAAGGAAGTAACAATTACTCACAAACTTAGATATCAACCCTTTTCCTCCTTGTTGTCCTATTTTATGTGCTTAATGGGTTCCATTTTCTTTTTTTTTCTGCAAGAAAATTCTTGAAAAATAATATTTAATGCTAAATTGTTTATTTATTGTACCTAATGATTGAAAAATTCAATGATTACATATTACATTTGAAACACATTGTTGTTGAGATGGCTCGTCCTGCGATGCAATTTTGTCCATTTCTTTGACCATCTCCCTGTACACCTTTTTGGATATTCCTACTGGCATATTTCTAATATCAGCTCGTTCATCTTTTGAGATTTTCATAATCTTCCTGAAAATGTAAAATGACAATAAAATATTTAATTTTTATATTGATATATGAAAAGTAAATATAACAAAAGTGATATTTATAAATAATTCTAGACAAACACTTAAAGGAATATTACTTTTTCATTCCTTCTTTTTTTTTTTTGTACGCTTTTGCTATTAAAGGTATAACATGTCTCATTGACCAATTCCCTGGAAACTCTTCCTATAGATTACATAAAATTTGGTTCTTGGAATCATTGGATTGGTTTTTGTATTGTAAGTGGAAAGAACATCTATACATTCGTTCCACTAGATCCCTCAAACTTTTGTAAAAGTTTTTCCCCCTTTCGTTAACCTCCAACACCACTCCAGATGAGCTAAGGAGAAATTCATTTTCATTTGCATGTTCTATTTTTCTTCTTTTCTTAGAACAACATTCCTTTTCCGAGTTGTTGGTCCCTGTAGAACATTAAACATATGTGAATTAATAGACTATTTGACACATGTTATCTAATAATTTTAAGTATATTATTAATGATAATTAGAAAAATAAACTCATATTGGATCGATAGTATTTTTTCATTCACTTGATTCATCCTTTTGCAATTTTTCCATCAAGCTTTTATGCTATTCTGGTCCTAGATCAGAAATAATCTTATCGAGCTTCATCATTTTGTGGCTCTGCATGATACACAGTAAACAATACATATTAGTTAAACTTACATATAGTTCAAAATAATAATTTTTATAAAGAATTTACAAAGAAATTGCCTTTTTTGCTTTTCTTGATCTGTTATCAGTATTTTTGTTACTTGATCTCTTGTCAGTCATTTCTTTATCAATCTAAAACCTGTACCATATCATTCATTAATATATTTATAAATAAATTGTCAACTTTTCAGGTAAAAAATAAATCTCAAGAAACCAGTGCGCCTTTCATTTTGTACGCACCGACAGCGGTGCATGGGGGTATTATAAACGCACCACAAAAAAGTATAATAGACCGTACGGTGCATTGGGGTATTATAAATGCACCACACAAACAGTTTAAATGACCGTACGGTGCTATCCTCGTAACATGGAGCACCGGTGCCCTATTTCAAATATGGCGCACTGATTTAAAAAAATTGCTTTTAATTTTTTTACTACACAGTACTTGCGCGGTGCGCTGTATAATATAGCGCACCGGTGCGCTGTATAATATAGCGCACCGGTGCGCTGTATAATATAGCGCACCGGTGCGCTAGGTTACGCAGGGCGCACCGATTAAAAAAAAATCCATCTGTTCCAAAAATTCATGCAAGGGCCGAATAGATTGGGATCCGACTATGCAAGTCGTCCTGTGGGTTGGATGTCAATCTAAAATGAAAATCCCTAATTTTGAAATCACAGAAACAAGGAGAAGAAACTGAAAAAATAATAAAATCAAGGGTTTCGGGTAAAAATGGATAAAACTACAGAAAAAAAATTAAAAAAAATAATCAAATTTAATTAAAAGATGGTTTGAAATTCTATGATACAAGGTTTGAACCACCAGATATTTGGTTTCCGGTTGTCTGAATACTTTTGTTCGAACGTATTTCACTGCTCTATAGTGCCCTCATGCTCTCTTGCTTCAGGTATGTCTCCTCCAAATCTCTCGCTAAAATTTTTAGCAAAAATAGTGAAATAATGAAAAGTTTTTAGTATTTAAAGAATTATTTTATGAAATTAGATTTTCAAAAATATTTTGCCGCCCATTTTTCAATTTTAAGCGCTTTTTTTCACTTGGGTAAAAATAGATGTGTTTTTTATTTTATTTAAGTTTATTCATTATTGTTGCATCACTTCTAATAGCACCTCACACTTAAGGCTTTTTAACACCAAGACTCTATGGCGCAAAGAATAAAATGCATCAAGTGTGTTATATGTCTGTAGAGAAACGGCCAACACATACCGAATTACTTTTTATAATCAGACACCAAAAATTTAGAACTCCAACCGCAGAAATTGGGAATTAATTGTTTATTCTGAGAATTAATTGAAATAAGAATTGGAGAATTGGAATTGATAAATTGATGGAAATAAATCATTATTCTTCCAATGCATTTTGTTTATCGGGTAGGAGGTGCCCACTAATTATGGGAGAGAATGCAATGCAACGGTGAAGATGCACACTACAGCCCAAGGAAATTGTGGTATGCGGAACTATTATAATTGAAATCCAACTATTTGCAACCAATATAGCTTAATATAATCCTAGATAAATCAATTGGCTCCAAGCGTTAACGTACTATACATATAATCAAGAAGGGTAATGTTCCTAAATCAATGACAACTAGTCCTTCATTCTCACATTTTGTTACAGAAGATCAATTTTCATAGAAGATACATTTATTACATGTGAGCAATACTCTCATAGAAATATATAATATAAAGAGAGGAAAGACATTGCGTATCATATTAGCTATACTAGCTTTTCAATGTAAACCATTCAGTGGAAATATGTAGTTTAGTATCTATGTTTTATTCCCATAGAAATAATGACTTCATTTATAATACAAGTACTTTTTACACTGTCACATCCATGACCAAACTTACAAGTTAGATATGCTATCTAATGAATTAAGTTGCGATGCATTTTATGACGCCAACTTTGCCGTAAAAGTTTATGTGTTTCAACGAAGTCTTACAATACCGGTTGCTTTTAAAATACACTTGAATCTTTCCTTTCATGGGACATATCAAATTTCGATCACCAACGCTAATTGATATTTTCTTTGTCCTTAAGGAATGAGAATCCTTCCCTTCATGGCAGCTTCTTGGCTTTATCAACTACTTCAATTTATCTTTTCTCCATCAACTCTCGCTTCATTTTCCATCATGGGACCTCTAACCTCATCGTCACCTCAATCAATGTTCTCTGCTGTCTCAACTGCATCTTTTCTCCTTTTAAATTTTGTCGAAGCTCTTTCAGAAATAGTCGCATCCTGTATGTTTTTATCCTGCTTCTTTCGCTAATCACTTATTTTCTCATATAAATCCTCTCTAAATAATTGAATCTTCATTTTTTTTCAATCCTCATCTCCTAAAATTATTACCCACTTATGAGAACCCTCTACACTCATTATTGCACTTTACAGACAATCCTGCTCGGGTGTGTGTCATGAGAAGACTTATGTTTGTAAGATCGAGTTTTGTTTCCATATATTTTATGAGACGATCAAAGTAAGAGTTAGGGAAGCACCGATATGTCTATAGCTAAGATTTAATTTTATAAGGTGCAGCAGATGATAAGCACAATCTAAAATGTATAAAGTTTTTTTTTTTGTATGTAAGACTGTAATAAATAATGATAATTTAAAGTATTAGAATTTATTTGTATTATTTAAACTTTATTATAAACAAAATTATTTATTCTGTATTTATTATTTTACAATTATTTATACAACAATATTTTAATAAAATTTATTTCACATTGTTTACAATTAAAATTTTGTATAAATATTTTAATACAATTACAATTACAATTACAATTACACTTATAATTTATATATAAATTACTATTACATTAATAAATTACACTTTAATTTTACGACAATTGTATTTTTTTATAATTAAAATTTTATAATTATAACTATTTCATTAAATAATAGAATTTAAAATTTTACAAATATTTATATAATAATTAGAATTAGAATTGTAGAATTAAATTTATAATTATAACTATAATTAATAAATATTTTAATAATATAATTATAGCTGCCATAATTATAAATATTTTTATAATAATTATAAAATAGAATTATAATATAATTTTATAATTTTATTATATATATAATTGTAATTAAAATATATAATCATAATCATTATGTTTAAATATTTCTATACATAATATAAAGTAAAATTATAATTATGTAATTATAATTTTTATAATTTACATAATAAATTAAATTAATTTATATTTAGAAAATTATAATATAATTTATAAATATTTTGTATATATAATTATAAAATATAAATTATAATTTTTAATTTTACATACAATTACAATTACAATTATAATTTTTATAAATATATATAAATATAAATTAGATAATATTTAAATAATAAATTAAATATTTATAAATTAATAATTATAAAATTTTTATATTAAAATATTTTATACATAATTACAAGAAATTTATAATTATAAATATAACATAATTTTATATATACAATTAAATATTTTAATTTAATTATAATCAATATAATATTTAATAAAATATCATGGTCATTTAATATTAAATTAATTAATAAACATCACGCAATCATGATAACCATCGTATAAACATCAGATTATTCAATTAAAAAATATTATCTAAACATCAAATTAATAATAGTATTAATGACCAAATACAAACATAAAATATACATTCTGCATGTCAATGAATCTATGTTACTACACACAAAGAAGATATTTAAAAGCAACATTGAAATGAACATGTTCTAATGATGGACCAACAACACATGACATCAATATGATCACCACAAATATGCCTACACAACCAACAAGAACACACATGGAGAGTATCCAGAATGTTAAAATACGCAAGTGCAACAGAAGGCTGCTGACTCACTGGTGGTAGTACAACATCAATAGCAACACATATTCTCCTCTTTGCTTGACAGTGTTCTCTTTGATAATGAATAGCGCTTTCAGCCTGTTTATGATCAGTGACTATAATTTATGATGATCAAATATAAACAACATCAATATAAGTGTGAAATAGTGAGGCCACTTTCACCAATGGTAAAACAATGTCTAGTGGTCCAACCTGCCTATGATCAATGACTAGTACTAATGGATGTTGTAAGTCAAGCATTGCATGGGGTCATAATCAACCCTACTCTCATGATACGTAGACACATGTTTCATCCTCATCAGCACGACACGAGGTGAATGATCATGAGATGATGAGTCGTCGTCGCAGATTGTCCATCACTTGTCGCTCGACTCACCAGAATGTAAAACAATCCTTCCTCAATCTTGTGAATAACTGCCTTTGTGTTCCTATTAGTATGTTGTATCGCCCACAATGTCACGTGGACATACCTTCCATAATGGGAATAGGCATTGGTTAGGCTTATATATTCATGTGGGTTTGGAGTGGCCCCAGGCCGCCTCATAATCACGCATGAGTTGGTCAACTCCATCCATATCTAGTATCTAGCCATCATGCCTAGTGTACATGTATTTTCAAAACACCAGATGTCTTCTTTGGACTGCAGTTTCCCCCACACCTTCAACATCGTATTCTCTCACCATCAAAGATCCAGACCTGGACTGCAAAGTGTGCCAACACTTCTGTCATCAAAAGAACCAATGTCCAAAACAGATATACACATACAAGAATAGACAATTACACACATAATTAATAAATAAGCAGAACACAGAGAATAATATAAATAAAGAATATTACCTCTTTAATATCTAGCAGCTCATCATCTGAAGAGGGTGTTCATGCACCTTGCCAATCCAAATCCGTTATATGACGTAGGAACTGGCATGAAGGGATGCAGCTCGTCAACACTGGATAGGTCCAGCATCATGACATCTCCGGTCAACATAGCTCTCCTTCTTCCAAAATTAGCCTCACCTTCTGCACATATGCACACGTGGCTTCAGACATCGGTCACAGGTTGCTGAAAAAAGGAGGCCCTGGTCTCCAGAATCTCTTGGGGGCAATAAACAAAATTTCAAAGCAAAATAGAAGTTGACCCTCCCTGTGCAATATACCACATCCATTCATACTGCAAAATCACACAAAAATGGCATACCAAACTCTAAAAGTTGTGGCTCTCAATGAAAGAAACTGAACATAATACAGAAGTGGCAACTAGCACCATGCCATCAAAGCAGTGAATGTATTTGAAATGACATAGAGGCAACACATGTCCTGTCACCAAATGACCATTAAAATCCAATTTCCTGTGGTCCTGTGAATCATAACAGACATTACCCCCGCCCAATATCTTCTAGGAGAAACTAATTCCACCTCTACAACCAATGGGAATCCTCCTGGAACTGAGGAACTCACCTCTTCCTTTACAGCAGCCTGTTAGGTAAAATATATATCTTCATGTGTGTGTAATGATGGTCATGACCCACCTGAAAGTAAAAGCTATGGATTCCACTCATATAAGATGTCCCAAACATTACCATGGGCTTTAGGGGTAGCCTCTCCTCATAGAACTCTGAGATGCCTCACCGTCAGGTTTCAGTATCACAGAATGAGCGAGGCACATCTTCTCTGTGCTTCCCACAGCAACTATGGGTTATATCACCACTTACACACAGAGTGTCTTCTCAATTGATACATAATATTTTTTAAACTTTACATATTAGGAATATATTACATTTTTTTAAAAAAAAAACAGACCAATGCTACGCTAGAAAAAGCAACAATAAGCACCATTCCACAGAAGTATTTTTAGCACACTGTATGTGGACCCCAGACAGCCATACACGCAATATATGGGTGAATTTAAAATTTTTAAAGATCATGACTCACATATAAAGAGAAGAGTAAAAGTAAGATTCACTGAGGAGTGCCTCAACGCCAGAAGCCATAAGTCAAAGGTTTTGGTCAATTTGTGTCCACTGTTTCATTAATTCTGTTTAAACCGATCTGTAAGTCGAAGAAGTGCTACATCAGGTGTGAAAGGATAACCATTTTTTAAACTTTTTGTCAAGTTTTTGGTTTCTTAAGGTGAGATAAAATTTTAAAATAAAGCAGCATGTAGTGTTGGTTCAAGGAAATGATATCTTCTGTAATGATTTTACTGAACTGAAACTAAAAAAAGGAATTGAAATGTAAACGACAAAATCCTGAAAAAGGAAATGAAATGTTATTAAATGAAAGGCACTGCTAGCCTTAATAAATCGTGTATTATAAAACTAGTGAGCATGAAACTAAACTATTCTTGTTGCTGTCTAAACAAAAAGAAACTATGCTTAAATAAATTCAAAATTGCAACAAAGTAAATCTAAATCAGATTACATCAATTTATCTTTTGATCCTTCATCATTAGTCCAGCTATGATTTTCGGAAGTAACCATAAACAACTTGAGTAACTGATATCTAACTTGCAGAAAGTAAACTAATATCAAACCATACATTCATAATTCAATCCCTCACCATCAGTCCAGCTGTGGCTTTCGGAGGTAACTGAATATGTCATGCACAATTTAACATTTCTAACTTGCAGAAAGGAAACTAATACTAAAATACACATTTCATAATACAATCCCTCACCATCAGTCCAGTTGTGGCTTTCAGAGGCAACTGAAGACATTATGAGCAGTTTAATATATTTAAATTTGCAGAAAGGAAACTAATACTAAACTACACATTTCATAATACAATCCCTCACCATCAGTCCAGCTGTGGCTTTCGGAGGCAACTGAAGATGCTATGAGCAGTTTAATATATCTAATTTTGCAGAAGGGAAACTAATACTAAACTACACATTTCATAATACAATCCCTCACCATCAGTCCAACTGTGGCTTTCGGAGGCAACTGAAGATGCTATGAGCAGTTTAATATATCTAAATTTAACTACTGAAACAATTAAGAAAAACCGAGTTAAACAAAGCAATACTGAAATGAAACAGAAACTAAGAAAAACACATTAGCAGCAGAACAATGTTAATTCCATGTCATTAGTCAAAAAGCTATGAAAATGCCCGGGCTGCCTATCTATAACCTGAAACAAGAACACTGATCAGTGATTAACAACATAAAACATGAAGACAAAAGTGAAATGGAAAGTAGGAAAGTTTATAAACAGAAATGAAAAAAAATGAAATGTATAAACATGTAAATGGATTATGGCACAATGAGCTTTAAAGAAATGAAATAAGAACTATACACTAATGCACAAAACCTTAGCTGAGCAGGGGCCCTCTACATCAGCCTTGGAAACGATCTTCAAGTACGAATTAAGTTGGAAAACAGAGTCTTCTTATATTAAAATGCAGTCATAACAGTATGGTAGTATTACGGCTCAAAGGCAGCGTAATTACATTACAGAGCAGACTTAATAAAATTAACAGAGACTAATCAGGACTAACTCCATATGCGTATGCAAACGCGTTATATATAACAAAAGAAATATAACTGTCTCCTAAAGTTTATGCTGGTGTAGAACACGTAGACCATTACGTCCACGGATCTAGGATCATGGCCGTGTTGGAAAATAAATCTATGAGAAGTGGATGCTTGAATTCGACTATGGAGTCATGTACAGATGTCGACTTGTCCTCCACAAGCTCAAAAACGGCCATATGAACCTTTACGTGACACGGAACAGAGTCCTGTCACCGTAAGACTCTATGGTTGACTTCCATGTGGACGCCTTTGACCGCGACTTCTTTAGATGATTTTTCTCGAACCAATAGGACACGAACCATGTCCACATCATTCCTGACTTGCCCATGTGGCTCGTTTTCCCTGTAGACACCTGTAACATAGAGTTTCACAAAATAGCTGCGGAAAGTTGCAGTAGCTGTGGAAAGTGGCAAGATTCCGCAGCTGAATGAACAAAATCTAAATCAAATAGCAAACAAAAAAATATAATTAAAAACCATGTTAGATGCTCTTTTGCAAATGATATTGACAACTTGGGAGGTTCAGGTGAGTGAAAAAGGTATAGAAAAGTGTATGGAAAAGATGCAGAATTGAGACTCAACATACCCCCACTGTGAAGGTGTTGCATGTCCTCATGCAACCAAAATTTTAATATTCCTTCCTTAGTTCATGTGCCTTGACACTTCAGCCAGGACATCCAATCCTCTCCTCCTCTTCTGTGGTGCTGCCAACATTCTAGTTTTCTTCATTAAGCACCTAAATTTGATATTAACTAGTGCTCTGCTCAACTTCTGGCATTTTCTTTTCAATTTCTTGTTCTTCTTTTGCCATATTCCCAGATGTAGCATAGTATTATCATGGATGATTTTGTCCAGTTTGCCTTGTTCCTTCAATGTCTCATTTTCATTTTTGATATGTTTATTCAAAAGCTCTAACTCAAAAATTTCCTATTTTAGTGATTGGACTAAATCATCCTGTACTGTATGAGGCTGGATAGACAAAGTACTGGGACCTGTAGCTGCCTTTTCCAAATATTCTATATAGTCATATACTTCCTGCTGCTTGGGATCTATTTCAGGAGTCATTTTTATTGGGTTGTCCCCAAAATGCCGTGAAGGAGAATAATCTGGCTGAGGAGGGCTCACATCAATATCTTGCTGAGAATGGGATGGAGTATGTTCAATTTCTGATTGGGAATGAAATGAACCAGGTTCACTAACTGACTGAGATGGACTATGGTCAGCTGGGGACTGTTCAGATGTTTCCTCTCCCAAATCAATGAAATGAGGACCCTTCATTTGCGTTTTCCTCAATTTCCCCTTAAGTCTGCTGCTTCTTCTCACACGCTGCGGTGCACTATCCTTTTGTTTTTGTTTTCCTTTCTCTATCTTCTTGGCCATAGAGGACTGTTTTTGAAGATAAACTAGTCTTTCAGATAACACTTGATTATCTTCTTCTTCAGAAGAAGGAGTTTTATGTATAGCCTCAATAGTTTTTCTTTCTTTTGGTGTTATTGGCTTCTTACCCTTGATTTCTTTCTTCTTCCTCTTTGACAGTCTTTCTTCCCTATCAGTTCTTTCAATTGAAGTAATAGGAGTATTTTGGATTTCATCAATTGTTCTTTTTCTCCTACTTCTTCTTGCTGTGCTACCTTCAGGAATTTCCTGAGGTTCCTCAAAGAAATTTCTAACCAGAAATTGTTCCCATGTGTCTTTATTTTCCTTTAACTCCTTTTCAATCAAAATTTTTATAAGGCCTTGGTGATATAGATGAGGTTCTACATCTCCTAAATGTTTCTGAACAGTCACAGACATTTTCTTCAAGCTATTTAACAGAAAATATGGGAGATTGAGAGCTTGATTATCTAGAAAATTCATCAGTAACCTGGTATGGCACATGTACATGGACCCAAAACGGCCTTCACATGTAATGAATTTCTGAACAACTAGCAGCAAAGTAGCCCATTCCTCTTTCAATGCATGCACATGAATTCCTCTTTTAAAAACAGTTATGTCCATACCTTGGTTTCGTAAGATTGTTCTCCATGCTTCATCACTGATACTTTTATTCTTAAACCAACGCTCACCCTCCTGAAGAAGTTCCGTGGCTGTTTCTATATATGCTTCATTGACCGCAAACTTAAGGTCTCCAATTTCTGCTTCCAAGCCATTAAACGACCTTGCAAATGCTTTTGTAACTTCTTTGTGATAACCTCTGAACTTCTGGATAAAACGCAGCCATTTTGCTTTCTTCAATATCTCCCTTACTTGTGGATATCCTTGCATGAACTTCGGTCCTTCCAGTTCTGCTCTTAGCAATTTACCCATTTCTCTTTTTGCTCTTCAAAGACTTTCCTATGTGGAGGATTCAAATGGAAATAGAATGGCTGAATGCACAGAAATGAGCTCAATGACTGTGGGAATATATTATAGAATGGGAATGAGCACAATGAACGGAATGGAGTGAGACTGTGGGTAGATATCCGAGAGTGGAAATGAGCACAATGAACGGAATGGAGTGAGACAGAATAGAAAATGGTTTCGTGAGCATAACAGAGATACGACTGTGCAATTGACAGAGTATAACACATTCGGCAGCGTTTTGAAATTTGGTGGCTGCGAAATAAATGTGAACACGTTTCAATCAACGGTTATGGATTTATGCGGCTATAAGAGTCCTTGGTCAAATCAAATATGTCTCATTGTCACCGGTGGAATATTGTATCATGAGTGAAAATCGGGGGTTTAATGATGGAACCATTTGGGAATGAATGCGAGAGGATAATATGGAGGTCGTGAAAGGTTACGGAATTGTCAATATAATCATTGCACATAATGGATAGAGCTCATGGTTTATAACTATATAAAAATGTGTTTTTTTTCAATGCTATTTGAAATAAATTTTATTCATACCTTTGGAATCTTTGCCTTTTCCTTTGGTCTTCAACTAATTGTTCTTAATTGGTGTCTTGAATGCTCCATGTCTTCATTTTTGATCCTCTCACCTGCATTTTATTTCATGATTATGGAAATAACATCTGACTGTACATTCTTTTTGAAAACAGAGTAGTAGCTGCGGAATCTGCTTCTGGCTGTGGAAACTGGAGTCAGCTGCGGAAACAGATGTCAGCTGCGGAAACTGACACAACTATTACTTGGATGAATGGAAATGAACAGATGACAAATGACCAGATGGAAATGGTCATGAAAAAGATTTTTATTAATGAAATGGATGAAATGAAGTGGAGTGGAGTGAAATGAAGTGAAATGAAATGGAATGAAGTGGAATGGAATGGAGTGAATGATCACAAAACTTGTGAAATGAAAGAGAGATTTTTTTTGGAAAATATAGAGTGTCAGGTGTTCCTGATTATCACCCTATATTTTCTGTATAAGACTGCCAATCAGTGATTGGTTTTCAGGCTTATATAATATTTTTTTTTTTTTTAAACTGAAAAGAACAAAAGCTAGGCTGGTGGAGAAGAAGAATTCTTCTGTACCAGCCTAATTGCAAAACTTTCTTGAAACATTTTGACAAAATCCTCTTTTGAGAGTGGCTTATGATAAACTTTCAATCTATGGCCATTCACAATAAGAGGAGTTTGAAACTCATCAATGGTCTTGATTCTTACCGCTCCATTGCTAAAGATCTTGTCAATCTCATATGGCCCAAGCCAATGAGTCTGAAATTTTCCTTGAAAATCTTTAAACTTGGAATCAAATAACAATGCCCAATCTCCTTCTTGAAACTTCTTCTCTTTGATGTACTTGTCATGCCATTTAGCTCTTTGATATTGAACTAGATCGGTTCTTAAAATTGCTTCTTGTCTGATCTCATCTAGCTCATTCAACTGCTCCATTCTATGCTTTTGGGCTTCTGATAAGTCCATCCCCAACTGAACTGCTATCTTGAAGGTCTTGACTTGGAACTCAATGGGAAGCAAGACTTCTTTCCCATAAACAAGTTCATAGGGAGAATGTCATGTTGTATTTCTCCATGTAGTTCTGTAGGCCCACAAGGCTTCAGGAAGCCTTTCTGCCCAATCTCTTCTATGTAGATGAACAGTTTTGGTGATGATACTTTCAAGAAATTTATTTGTGGACTCCACTTGACCATTTGCTTGCGGATGGTAAGGAGTAGATATTCTGTGCTTGATTTTGTATTCTTCCATCAACTTCTCCACCAAATTGGATGTGAATTGGCTCCCCGATCTGTCACAATTTCTCTTGGAACACCAAAGCGAGTAAAAATATCCTCATAAAGAAAATGAATAACTGAATTTTCAGTAGCAGATACTAATGCTTTGGCTTCTACCCATTTAGTAACATAATCAGTACAAACCAATATATACTTCTTTTGCTTGGATGGTGGATTAATAGGTCCAATGAAATCTAAAGCCCACTTTTCAAAGGGTTCAATGAGTACCTGTGTTTGTAATGGCATTTCATTTGAAAGGGTAGGTTTCCCTACTCTTTGGCAGCTGTCACACCTTTTGACATATTGTTTTGCATCTTTGAAGAGGGAAGGCCAATAATATCCTAAATAGAGGATTTTATAGGCCGTCCTTTTGTCTGGAAAGTGTCCACCGCATGGTTCATCATGACATGCCTTAAGAATATCAGGCATTTCATCTTCCCTGACACATCTTCTGATCACAAGATCTGGCCCTGTTTTAAACAATTCGTTAGAAATCCATGAATATTTTGAACTCTCCTAAATAATTTTTCGTTTTTCATTTGGAAATAAATGTGAAGGCAGTTTCCCTATAACCAAATAGTTAGCAATATCTGCATACCAAGGAGTCTTAATAGTTACTGCAAACAAGTATTCATCAGGAAACTTATCCTCTACGGGAGAATCTTCTTTAGTATTCTGAATCCTAGACAAGAAATCAGCTACTGTATTTTGTTTTCCTGGTCTATCCAACACAGTAATATTGAATTCTTGCAAAATTAAAAGCCATCTTGTCACTCTGCCATTAGTAACAGGTTTGTTCATCAAATATCTAATTGCAGAATGGTCAGTATGAATAAAAGTTTCATAGCTTGTTATGTAATGTCTAAACTTATTAATTGCATGAACAACAGCTAAAAACTCTTTTTCAGTCACAGTATAATTCAACTCTGTGGACGTAAAATTTTTACTGGTGTAATAAATGGCATAAGGAACTAAATATTTTTGACCCAACACAGCTCCTAGAGCTGTATCTGAAGCATCCGTAGAAATATGGAAAGGGAGTTTCCAATTTGGTCCTCTTAAGATAGGTGCTTCAGATATTCTTGTTTTCAAAGTTTCAAAAGCTGATTGACAATCAGGATCCCATTTAAATTCACGGTCTTTTGTAAGCAATTTGAAGAGTGGAGATGCTATTTTAGTGAAGTTTTCTATAAATCTTCTATAGTAACCAGTAAATCCTAGAAAACTTCTAACATCTCTTTAACAATTTGGAATAGGCAACTTGGAGATGACTTCAACTTTTGATCTATCAACCTTAATCCCATCTCCTGAAATATGATGTCCTAAAACAATCCCTTCGGTAAACATCATAAAGCATTTTTCATGGCTTAATGAAAGGTTTGTTTCTTTACATCTTATGAGAACTTTTTCCAAATTTTCTAATGCCTCTTCAAATGTATTACCATAAACTGTAAAATCATCCATATAAACCTCTACACAATCATGGATTAGATCGAAAAAAATTCCTAGTACTGCTCTTTGGAATGTTGCTGGTGCATTACATAACCCAAAAGGAAGCACTCGGTAGGCAAAAGTTCCCCATGGACAAGTAAATGTGGTCTTATCTTGATCTTCAGGTGCTACCTGAATTTGATTATAGCCACTAAAACCATCCAAAAATGAAAAGTAATTTTTACCTGCTAATGTATCTAATACCTGATCAATAAAAGGAAAAGGAAAGTGATCCTTTAAAGTTGCTTTGTTCAATTCCATGTAATCAATGCATACCCTCCATTTACCATTCTTTTTAGGTACTATAACCAAAGGAGAAACCCATCGGCTATCTGAAATTGGATAAATGAAGTTTACATTGAGTAGTTTTTTGAGCTCTTCTTTCACTATCTCCCTAAGATTTGGATTCATCCTTCTTTGAGGTTTTTTGATTGGTCTACTGTTTTCCTCAATATAGATGTGATGGATGCAAGTCTTAGGATCAATACCCTTCATGTCAGTATACTCCCATGCAAATGCAGTAGAATGTTTTTGCAAGATTTTGGTTAGTTCTTCTTGTTGTGATTTTTCCATATGTTTGTTGATATTCAATGTTTTTCCTGGAAAAATCTCAATAGTAGAACTACCAAACTCTTCCATAGAGTAAAGAAACATTTGTCTTGATGATAAATATTCTATGTCAGATTCCAACTGAAATTGTGTGGGGTCATATTCTGAAGATGTCTCAAAATTTTCTAATGTGTTCAGAATTTGACTATCCTCACTGATTTCAGAAATGGTAAAGATAGGTTGTATAGTGTCCTCATCATCAACCCATTCATTGTCTTCTACTTCTGTGAATGCTCTTGTTGGAGAATACAAATTGAATTTCTTTGTCGAATTACCATTAGAAATGTACATGTCCCCAGATCTACAACTAATAAAAGCATCAGCTGTGGCTAGCCAAGGTCTTCCTAAAATAAGTGGGTGCCCTCCTAGATTACTCTTGGGAGTCAAAATCATAAAATCTACTGGATATTCCCAAGAATCTAAGGAGACTGAAATATCTTCTAATACACCATATGGTTTAATAATTGATCGATCTGCAAGTTGCAGTAAAGTAGGTGTAAAAAGAAGGTTAGGAAGTTTTAGCTGGTCCATAGTCTGTCTACTCATAATGTTGATAGCAGCCCCTAAGTCAATCAATGTGTTTGGAATTTTTATCCCATTTATATGTGTCTTGACAATTGGACTTCCTGGATCTACATACTTCTGCATGGTAATTTTTCCCATCATAATATCTGCAATCTTTCCTACCAGGTGGATTCTTCTTGTGTCTTTTAGTTTCCTTCCTGGTCTTTTGAAACTCAACTCCTTTATTGTTTTTGCTAGAATAGGAATCTCTCGAATGGATTGTAGCCAGGGAATCTTGATACAAATATTCTTCAATTCATCTAGAAAGTCATATTTAGGCAACAAGATTTGTTTTTCCACCCCCTTATCAATTTGTAGTCTTTCAGGAAAATGAGGTGTAGATGAAGATGCAGGTTGCTCAACTATAGGAGTTGTGGGTGTTAAATTTTCTTTTTCTTTTTGAATATTTGAATTTTGAAGAGATTCTTCTTCAGAACCCTTATTGACTTGAAGAGAATCCTCCTCAGAGGTATCTTGCTCTTGGATATCTATAGAAGGTTTTTCTAAAACTCTACTAGATCTGAGTTGTACATCGTTGAGAGGAACAATCATATAGGTAGGAAATTGTTGTCCTTCTACCATGTGAGTATTCTGAGGATTCTTATTGTTAGGATTTGGTAATGGATGAGCTGGAAGTTGATTTTTCTTTTGTTGGTATGGGAGCATGAGTTGAGGATTTGGATTTTGTTGAGAAGGTTGTTGTTGTGGAAATGGCAATGAAAGTTGTGGATTTGAGTTTGGAAGTTGTGGAGCTTGTTGATTTTGAAAAGATGGAGGATATTGATAAAATTGAGCAAATCTCCCATAAGGATTTTGCATCCCTTGTACCCATGGATGATATGAATTTTGATGTTGGGGCCAAGGTTGTTGCCAAGGATTCCAATTTGGTTGGGTTTGATAATTCATAGGGTTGTTAAACCCTTGAGTTTGTTGTCCCTGCCAAGGTCTCCTTGCGACAAAACAGAGAGATTCTACTGAATTTGGGTCTTCTTGAAAGACAGCTTTGAGTCCAGGAATTGAAGGATAATCCTTGATCTCATGATTCTCTGAGCAAATCATACATGTTTCTACAACTTTTGCATCCAAGGGACATTCCCTTAAAGCATGTTTCTTCCTACATTACGGACAAAAGATGGCTAAAGCATCTGTTTCTGCTTTCTTCTTGTGTTGGATTTTAAGGGTGTCTAGTTGTTCACTAAGGCTCCCTAAGATATCAGTTTTGAACTCATCAAGCATATTACCAATCTCTGCCCTACTTACTGATCCAGTTGCAGATTTGTTAGCCCTAATAAGAGAAGGATCCCTAGGCCCTTTTCCTGTTTTAGATTTTCCTCTTGAGAGATGGACACATAGTTCTGTTATGTCACGAAGTGGGAGTTGAGAAATATCTCCTTTCTCCATAATGTTTAAAATATCTATCTATTCATCTCTAATGGCTTTTAATATGAGGGCTTTCAAGGTTTCATCATCTAAGTTGCTCATCTTTGCTCTTTTCAAGTTGTATTGAAATCTTTCAAGTAAGTCTTCCAAATTTTCATCTTCTTTTTGCATCATCTTGAATACCTCATCCTTGTGATTGGTGGGCTTACAATAGTCCAAGTATCTATCCAAAATTTTTTGTTTCATATCATTCCAAGTCCTAATAGATTGAGTGGTTAATCCCATGAACCATTTCAAAGCAGATCCTTTCAAAGTTGAAGGAAACAGTTTGAGTTTTTGAGAATCTTCCATATAGTCATAGGTTCGGCACACAACTTCAAACTCAAACAGAAATGTTTCAGGGTCCTGTTGTAACCTTTACAACACCCTCCAAAAAAGACTACCTTTTAAAATTTTGGAGCCCCTTAGAACTAAAGAGAAATTGCTAAGTCACTAAGTCGCAAAAGTAGACATTCATGCAAATTGCGACCTTGCGACCTAGCGACCTCAGGTCGCCAGGTCGCCAGGTCGCACATTACATAAAATTATGAAAACTGCGACCTAGCGACCTAGCGACCCAGGTCGCCAGGTCGCCAGGTCGCAATTTGGTCATTTTACGAAAATCGCGACTTAGCGACCTTGCGACCCAGCGACCCCAGGTCGCCGGGTCGCAAGGTCGCCAGGTCGCAAAACGCAAGGTTTGACGAATATGCGACCTAGCGACCCACATTAATGGCCCGCACGTGCGACTTCCTATAAAATGGGGGTCGCAGGTCGCATTATTCACGTTCAGCGATTTGTAAGGAAAACGCCTCTGACAGCTCAACTGACGAGTTTTTCCCGGGTAAGTTGCCATTTCTTCCTGCTGTTTCCGTTCTAATGATTTTCTTACTAAACCCATCTCCCCTTGTAGCCTATAAATTGTCTTTTGGCCATGCTTTAATGTTTTCTGAGAATTTTTCCAATTACATATTGCATAAATTACCAAAAACCTCTCTGTTTGCTATTTTACCCCATGGCATCATCCCCTTTTCTTTAAAATCATGCCACAGCTCTCCCTGGCCCCAGAAACATTGAAAATTCCCAAGAGAAAGGAGGCAAAAGGGTTCAAGGCCGCGCGCACCAAACCCCCGGCAAGACAATCTGCGACCTGCGACCCAGCGACCTAGTCGCGAGGTCGCAGAGTCGCAATTTTCTCCAGTTTTACATATTTGCGACCTGCGACCCAGCGACCTAGTCGCCAGGTCGCCAGGTCGCACTTTCCTTTGTTTTCGTAGATCTGCGACCTAGCGACCCAGCGACCTCAGGTCGCCAGGTCGCGAGGTCGCAAGATCGCGCCCGGGCCCTGTTTGCGTGATCTGCGACCCAGCGACTCACCAGTCCAGTTTTGCTTTAACACATTTAGGTTTTGTCACTAAATTGTAACTGATTTTTTATCGCCATGACGTTCTTATCGTGGGACTCCTTTCTGAATTTGACAGGTGAAGACATAGAGTGCATACCTGTGCTCTCAGATTCTAGTGACATGGCGCCCTAGCGATCTCGGAGAAAGGACGGGGAACGGGGAAAGGGCGATGAGTTTGGTGGTGAGATCCCCACCCCCAATATTCCGAGATACATTATGTAGTTTTTCGAAAGACGACAGCATGAGGTGGTACCAGATTTATCAGGAGTTCGCCAAGTTGCCAGAAGAATTTCCGGAAGACCTCCCAGACCGAGAAATATACTTGGCGGTAAAGAGGTCAAAACTACATCTGGCGGGGGCACATCCAGCCATATTCCCATGTCCAGAGATCATAGACTGGATAATACAAAAAACAGACCCAGAGAAATTTGTGATCAGAGATCATGAAGGCAGAGCTTTCACTACGCTGGTAGGCTCAGATGCACACCTTTATTATTCACTGCCGCGCCCAAACCAGCACTTTACTCGAGAATGGGCTGCTACTCACGCCGTCCCGATCGTCGATACTATTCAACAATGGTGGGAGGAGCCCGAGAAGTTCAAAGTGAAAAAGAACCAGGAATACCCAGTGGCAAGCCTAAGAAAAGTTTATAAATTGGTTGCTGCCATGCTCTGCAGGCTTTACGGGCGCCCAGATAGCTCCACTTTCAACGGCAGTTGGGCCACTATTATGGAGTATGTGACAACACAGGGGACCCGTTTTAACTGGGCCGGCATACTGATGACGTCGCTGCAGACCAACTTGAACTCGGCATTGGCTCCGGACGAAGGAATGCCTGCTGAATTTTACATGGATTCATACCTATTAGATGCGGTGTGCGCCCGAGTGGAGTTTGACGGCTGGGAGCACAACTGGGACCCCGAGAACACGCGCGCAATCCATCTACAACTTAAAGTATTCTGGGAGTCTAAATACAAACATGACCTAGATCGGATCTCCCAAATATTTGTTCCCGCTCTGTACAGGCATTTATTTGGCCAAGACGCCCCTTGCATGTCATGGCGGGCCAAGGAGACCCTGGTTAAAGTGGCGCACTGGTTCCCTTTCCCTGAGTACACCTTCATCCGAGTCTTTGGAACTTACAAGGTGCCACATGTTATGCCTCGTTTCGTGACGGACAAAATGCTGATGCAGGAGGTGTGCTTTCAGATGTCACATGGTTTCTCCAACATCTTGTCTAAGGGAAAAAAGAAGCCATGGCCCACTCTGCCCCTCACTATTGGTGCATTCACAGTTAAAGACTTCAAGGAGGTGCTAGCAGAAGCAGACGCAATGAGAAGTTATCAGCTGGGGGCAATTGAACACCGAAACTATGACCCAGAGAGATTGGTCCCTGAACACTGTCGGAGAGCCAACCTCAGGTGGACTTATCAGCATCTCGAACGCCCAGCAGAAGATGAGAGGAGAAACTGGTATAATGCTGAAAGACAACTTGCTCCGGGGGTTGACGTGGTCCAGGAAGACTTGGATGATCAGAACTTGGAAGACAGAAGACGTCAGTTAGAAGCTTCTTCTTCATCCATGCTCCAGAAATCCCGAATCAACACAGGGTCAACTCCATCCGCCAAACAAAAGGAGGCAGAAGCAAAGGCCCTGCAGGAAATGGAGAGGAAGTTAAAAGAAGATGAGGAGCCGCGCCCAAAAGGTACAACTGCAGCACAAAAGAAGAAGCTGGCCAAAGAGGCCAGGAAAGAAAAAGAAGACAAAGAGGCACAAGCTGCAGCGGAACAGGCGCTTAAGGCAGAGTTGGACAAGGCAGAGGCCGGAATACGAGAAAGCGCCGCTCGCGCGGTGAACAAGAGGAAGAGGGCCCGAAATAGAAGCGAGCGCGGGGACTCGAACGATAAAGGAAAGAGAGAGCGAGCCGGCGCGGGCGGGAACGAGAGAAAGAGAGACCGAGATAGAGCGAGCGAGAGAGAACGAACGGCGGAGGAAGGAAGAGGAAGAGAAGAACACGAGAGGAAAGAGAAGATGTCACAGCCCAGATGATCTTGGAAGTAACTCCTCTCGAAGTGACTTTGGAGCGTACACAACTCTACGTGTTAGATCGCTAAGACGGGGAAGAAGATAATGTTCGACGACCCGGACTCACTGATCGGTTTTCGTTCAAGTCAGGTCGGGGAGAGAGAAATTCGTTGGCACAAAGTCCCTCTGCATCATCCGCAGTGTCAACAGGAAAGGATATAGTTTTGGATACTAGGACTAATCCGGTAATGATAGCATCAGCAGGTACTGCCTTCGCTACGGCTACGGAAGAGAATGTAACCCGGATGAGTAGAGAAATAGTATCTCTACAAAACAGACTGTACGCAGCTGAGCAACGCGAAAAGATAGCAGAGCAGGAGAAAGCAGAATTGCAAGCAGAAGTCCAGCAACTTCGAAACCAAGCTTTACCAGCAAATGAAGTCTCGCTTGCCATTTTCAAAGAGTGTGAGGTGTTGGAAATGACTATGAGACAGGTATATGGTGAAATTTTCACCATCAAACAAACAGTCGCTCCCCTGGCAAGAGCACGAATGGAAACCAGGCAAAGACAAGATCAGCTCAAAGAGGCTTCACATAGGCTTCTGAGGCTTTGGACAGGATGATGGGTTCGACCATTCAGTACCCTCAGGCACCTGAAAATTAGCCTAAGAGGGACTGGATCCACACGCAGGATGCGAAAGTTCAACTCCGCATAGCGATGCAATCTGGAGAAAAATTGACTAAAGACCTGGACAAAGTGATGTCATCGTACGACCATCTGATTAGTGGTATCGACTCAATGCATACGCTGCACCACATCCCATCGCTTGGAGATTAGGAAGAAAGCTACAGGAACAAGTAAGCCCGGGATATTCAAACGTTCTTGCAACCCATCAAGCAGGCCGCAGCTGATCCGGAGCCCTCCGCATCTCAAGAGCATCTCAGTCAATTCATCGCCGCTCCAGCGCGGATTTATACCAAGCTTGCGTCGCTCTCAAATCAGATTGGACAGAAGAGGGAGACCCTAGTACCAAATGCTTTGGAATGCGTGTATAGGCTGAAAGAGGAGGTGCCCCTGGTGTCCCCCATAGCGGCAGAATACCAGGCATGGCAGGATTTCCTTAGGGAACAACAGGTTGACATTAACAATTCGCGTCCCGGCAGCAGCAAGTCCTGAGCAGCAAGAAGAACCAGGTCGCAAATCGCACCAACAGGACAGGTCGAAGGTCACATCATCTACCCAGGTCGCAGAAGGAGTTGGTCGCAAGGTAGCCCAAAAGTCAAGAAGGTGAACAGTCAAGGAAACCCAATAGACAATTTTGGCATTATAAATACTCCTACGGGACATTGTACAAAGGCTTTTTCTTTTGGGAATCTCAGGAGCTACAAGCATTGTATTTAAAGATCTGACACTTGAGCACATGAATATAGAATCTTGTTAAATATACCCTATGGTTATGATGTGTTTTGCTGTATGAACACTTTGTGTATTTCTTTCAACAGTTTCAGAATATCCTATGATTAATGAATCTGTTCTTTTCATGATATCGTTTATACGTCATGGCTATCCATGTTGTATCAATGATGTTCATCTTATTATCTGTTATATTAATGAATGTTAATAAACTAGATTGTTAGCATTTCGTTTCATCTTTCAGGAAGTGCAGAGGTATCTTATCATCAAGAACTATTTTTTGTGTGATCAGACCACTGTACAAGCAATTACCCCACAAAATATGTGTTGCTAATGACATCTCTTGAGGTGTATGTGCTTTATCATAATGCCCCTTACTATCATAGTGTTTTAATTCATGTTTAACCGTTAAATCTCGTATTCTATATCGAGTGAATAAGTGTATGTTCGCAGTTTCAAGCAGGTTCTTTTGAGACCGAAGAGAAGTCATCTTAAGCGGTAGCCGGACCCACACTCCGGACGGGATCCCTACTCCAAACGGTTTAAGGTCTAATTGGGAATTTCTACCGGGGAGATCCCCTACTGTTGGCCGTACAAATTTTCCCGTCAACAGAATTGGCGCTAGAAGGAGGGCCTGAATGGCAGCCTCCCAGCACACAACAAACATCCCATCACAAACTCCCCAAGGGGAGGTCATAAACAATGAAACTAACCCTCCCCTTCCAGAAGATATTCCAGGGAGGGAGCTTCGATATTATGAAATCACTAGGGAGCAGCTGAGAGCCTTACGCCCAGCTGCTCGAGATCTCGTCAACCATTTACGGTTCACTCCAATCATGGAATACCTTGCCCATACTAGAACTCCGCCCGAGAACATCACCCGTAACGGTGCCATCGCTAGTGCCATACCCGAGCTCGTAAATCTCATGTTTGTAGACCTCGCAAATGCCGTTGAAAAAAATGATCCTATCCTCCAAGAGGGCGAAGAGTTTGCTGACACCGAGCCTTTCCCCGACGCCCAGCCTTACCAGACTCGACAAAACAACAACCAGGCACACCCCCCACCCGGGGATGGTGAGGGAGGCAGAGGCCGAGGAAACATAGATGGGGGAAATAGAGCTCGTAGAAATGAAGGAGATAGGAATAGAGGCCGAGGGGCCGGAGGTAGAGGAGATAGAGGCCGAGGCTAAGGAAACCAAGCTCGCAACCGCCACCCAAACCCAGTAAGGCCTCCTGTAAACAACTTGGGATATCTTAGAGATTTTCTGCACCGTGGGAGACACCAAGACGAACACTCCCGTCACGAGTCAGAAGCATCGGTCTCAGGTTCGGAAGGTGAATCTGAACATCAGTTTAGGCAACACCAGCGAGCGAGAAGAGTGCAACCCCTGGCCTGGATGGCTCAATCCCCGTTAAACCTTTTAGGCCCGCTCCAAGATTTGCCTAGGCATCCGGAGAAACATCTACCAAAGTTCGACCCTGAAAAAGGTACCCTGGCTGAAGATCATATTAACAGCTTCTATTTGTCTCTGCAAATCATGAGAGTCCAGTCCGATGATGTCGCATGTCGACTGTTTCCCCATACCCTCGAAAACAAGGCAGCCACTTGGTACCGCTCTCTCCCCAGTGCCTCCATCACTTCATGGGAGCAATTCCGTCGCATTTTCCTGCATAAGTTTTCAGAAGATAAAACTCCTTCCATGCTTCTAACTGAGCTAAGCACCATCAAGTGTCAAAAAAAGGAAAAGGTGAAGGACTTCAACCAACGCTTCGCTACCATACTGCAGAAATTTTCCCCCAACTTAGCATTGGATGACTCAATCACCATTGACTACTACACCAAAGCCCTGCCCAGAGATATTGCAGTTTTCGTGAAACGGGAAGCCCGTGCTAACCTTACGGCTAATTATGAGGCTGCTCTCGCTGTGGAAAAGGACATGCTTTCGATAGGAGCCATCGATCATGAAGGACGAGATGATAACAAGCCCAACACGAAAAGAGGTCAGTCCTCCACTCCTAAGACTACTGATAGGGATAGAGATACTCTTGACTTTGAAAGCATGGCCAAAACGCTCAGGCATTTAACAAATGAAGTCACTGACCTCAGGAGAAAGGGCGCAGAAGCCACGACTAGTAGTAGACCACCTAAACCTTTTTTCAGAAAAAGTAATCTCAATACTAGCAGACCTCCGTCCAACACAAATACTGCTCTAAATGTGGAAGAGATAGGGAAAGATAATTTCTGTTCTTTCCACCAAGCTGCCCATTCCGAGAAAACATGCCCTCAATGGATTGGCAGCATGACAGCAGTAGTTAATCAGCTTTTAGATGATCAAACTCCAGGGGATGTGACGGAGGATGAGTTTTCAGATCACGATGAAGATCCGCCCTCAAATGAAGAACCAGGATCCTCTATCCTTGCTTTTGACATAATTCGAGGTGGAGGAAACCTTACCCCTATCGATATTTACATGGCGGATGCTCCCAAGGATCAGCCCATGCGGAATTATAGCCTCAGAAGCAAAGGACCTGTTCCCGAACAGTCTTATGAAGACAAGAAAAGGGCTTTCCTAAGGAAAATCCTGCCCCCTGGGAACGGAAAACAATCTGTCCCGGAAAAACTTCCCAACAACACTACCCGAGCGAGTCAAAAGAGCAAACTTCCGACAGAATCCTCTAAGACTTCAGCCGAGCCTAGCCCTCAACCAGAGCCCAGCTATAACATTGTTGAAGATATGAAGAAAACAAGAGCAAACATTTCTCTCTATGAGTTGGCCCGCATTACTAATCAAAGGGAGCTCATTCTTAAGGCTTTCGCAAATACTTCAGCTACAAAGACTGTGAGCAACACGTCTGCGCAAGCCGGACCAGATGTGCAATCCATAGTAAACGCCATTAATACAAACTCTAGAGGATCCACACCCCCTTTCCTTTTGTCCTTCGAGATTTTCAACTTCAATGTCCACAACTGTCTGGTCGACTCCGGTGCCTCTACCAACGTCATGCCTTTATCTGTCTGTAAGAAACTTAACATTCGCCCGGAGAAGACTGATGCAAAAATCATACAACTCGATAGATCACAAGTACCTGCCATAGGGGAATTGAACAATGTCATTATCCGCTTGTCATCAGACTCTAGGGTCCATCAGTGCATCGACATTGTGGTTGTCGATATTCCAGAAGCATACGGCCTATTGCTCAGTAGAGATTGGTCCAGCAAATTACAAGGCTACTTCGCCACCGACTGGTCCCACTTGTGGCTTCCTTACAAGGGGCGGAATAATCAAATCAGGGTAGAAAGTGAACCTTATATGAAACACACCGTCACTGATCTGGACGCCGTTAATGAACCCATCAGCTTTGCACAAGAAGAGCTCGGCATGTGCTTTCTGGAGTCAATATTTGGATGCTACCAACCCCCTCAGTCTCCTATAGGCCCCGAGGTTCAATCTGAAGTAGCCTTTGTCACTGAAGAGCAAGTGATCCCTGACTTACCACTAGCAGGGGCCCCTCCACAACCTAGTGCCATGAAGGAGCCAGAAAGTGACCCATGGACCTTGTATTATGATGGTTCCAAGACTCATGACGGAGCTGGTGCTGGTTGCATATTTCTTGACCCGCACAAGAATAAATACTTAATCTCATGCCGGCTAGAGTTCCAGTGCACCAACAACTCTGTTGAGTACGAGGCATTAATCCTCGGACTTAAAAAGGCACTGGACTTGAAGGTAAAATGTTTGCAGGTCATTGGAGATTCCGAGATCATCACCCGCCAGGTACGCAACACTATTCACTGTTTATCTCCACATTTAAAGGCGTATCAACAAGAGGTATGGCGTTTGATTTCTTGTTTTGATGCATTTGGCATAAAATCTGTCCTTAGGATGCACAACGCAGCAGCAGATACTCTGGCCAATGCTGCTGCTAGATTCACGCCTTTGAGGGACGGCTTTTCTATTGAAATTGTATATAGGCCCTCTGTGCCAGACAATATTTCTAATTTACACGTGTTTAATGATGATCAACAGATTTTGGATTTTATGTGCAACGCTGAAGTATTCAAAGACGCGGCAATTGATGAGGAAGAACATGAGCGTGCGTTACAGAAAAAGAATGAGGAACACAGAGAGAACATTATGCCCAAGGGGGTGGTATCATTAGAAAAGATGTTTGATCTGCAAAACTGATTCCGCAGGCCTCCGAACACCAAAGTGCAAAGTTCCATATTGGCTCATCGGCAAGTCAACTTGGGGTCAGATGAGAACCCTAAGTTTGTTAACCTTGGCAAAGACTGTAGTGATGAAGAGGCACGGGCTTTCACCCAGCTATTCCGGAAGTATCGTGATGTATTTGCCTGGACGTATGAAGATCTACGTACATACGATACTCATATCATTCAACATGTAATACCCATGAGAGAAGGGGTTAAACCCTTCCAACAGAAACTCAGGAAAATACATCCAGCTTTGGAGCCAATGATTCTAAAAGAACTTAAAAAGCTTTTAGATGCTCGCATCATTTTCAAAGTTCGTCACTCCACGTGGGTGTCGAATCTGGTACCTGTGCGAAAGAAGTGTGGTGAAATTCGCTTGTGTGTAGATTTCCGCAATGTGAATCGGTCCTCAAACAAAGACAACTACCCGGTGCCCCCCATGGAACAGATATTACAAGCTGTGTCTGGATCTGAGATGTTTTCCCTATTGGACGGCTTCTCCGGCTATAACCAAGTGTTGGTAGCCGAACCTGACAGATTGAAAACCACATTCCGGACAAAATGGGGAACCTTTGCTTTCAGACGCATGCCCTTTGGATTGATCAATGCAGGAGCCACCTTCCAACGAGCTATGGACATAGCCTTCCACGGTCTAATAGGGCAGAGCGTGGTGGTTTATTTAGACGATGTTACTGTATTTTCAAATTGCAGGGGCGATCATTTACGTCACCTTAGACAAATCTTCGATAGATGCAGGAGGTATGGAATATCACTCAATTTTAAAAAGAGTGTTTTTGCTGTGGCAGAGGGAAATTTGCTAGGCCACATTATCACTAAACAGGGCATTGTGGTTGATCCGGAATGGGATAAAGCCATTGCTCAGATTCCGCCCCCAAACAACAAGAAAGCAATGCAATCCTTCCTGGGGAAGATTAATTTTGTCCATAAATTCATTTCAGATTTTGCGCAGATTGTCAGGCCACTGCAGGGAATGATTAAGAAGAATGCTGCATTCAAATGGAATCCCGAAGAGAAAGAGGCTTTCGAAAAAATCAAAAGGGCTATAGCTGAAACTCCTTCCCTCCAAAGTCCAGATTTTGATAAAGGTTTCATCCTATACACTTTCGCTTCAGATTCCTCGCTTGCGGCTGTCCTCACACAGAAAGATAATAACCACGATGAACGGCCCATTTCTTTTATGAGCACCGGTCTACAGGGAGCTGAATTAAACTATCCGGAAATTGACAAGCAAGCCTATGCGGTTTATAAGGCAGTAAAACATTTTAGGCCTTACATCTTGAAAAGTCACGTCACGGTTTTTGTACCACACCCCGCAGTCCGCTCACTCTTCGTACAGCAAGAACTAGGCGAAAGGCGGGGCAACTGGATAGCATGTTTACAAGAATACGATTTAGAGTTCAAACCAGCACATACCGTCAAAGGACAGGGCTTATGTCAAATGGCCGCAGAGGCTGCAAATACACGCGAGATGGAAGAAGAATGTTGGGAACAAGAAATCGACATGTATCAGAGCGACCATGTGCCCCAGCAAAATAGCCCTTCTTGGTATTCTGACATCTCAAGATATCTGGCCCAAGGCACGATGGACCCTGCTCTTACTGCCCGACAGAAGCGCGCAATAAGATTAAAAGCCGCATCTCACCAACTGATCCAAGGTAAGTTATTCAAGAAACACCACGATGGGGTCCTGTTACGCTGTTTGGAAACTGACGAAGCTCAAAAAATCTTAACTGAGTTACACGATGGACCCGCTGGAGGTCATTTTTCTGGAGATACCACTGCCCATAAGATAATCCGTGCAGGATATTATTGGCCTACTCTTTTCAGAGACACGCATGCATATGTTCGGAAATGCATTCAGTGCCAGAAGTTCGCCAACCGAGAAGCACGGCCAGCCGCACCACTACTCTCAGTAGCAGTAGAAGAACCTTTCCAACAATGGGGTTTGGACGTAATTGGGGAAATCCTACCGCACTCTTCTAAACAACATCGGTATATCCTTACGGCCACTGATTACTTCACCAGGTGGGTTGAGGCAACACCGTTACGCCGAATCAATGATCAAGAGGTAATAGAATTCCTCACGCATTCCATTATGACTAGGTTTGGCGTTCCGACTTCTTTAGTTTTTGATAATGCGACTTATTTCTCATCTTTTAAGTTATATGATTTTGCGCTGGAAAATGGAATTATTTTGAAACATTCTGCAAACTACTATCCCCAGGGAAATGGATTAGCTGAGTCCACTAACAAGAACCTTATCCAGATTATTAAGAAGACTCTTCTATCCCACCAGCGCAACTGGCACAATGCCCTTCACAATGCACTGTGGGCTGACCGTATTACTCCCAAGTCCTCTTTAGGCACCTCCCCATTTTTCCTCGTGTATGGAAAAGAAGCTGTTCTACCTTCTCATTTATCTCTCCCGGCTCTCCAACTGTCCCAAGAGTGTCATGGTACCCCGTGTCCCACCTTGCAAAACCGAATCGACACCTTGCTGAAATTGGAGGAAGAAAGGCAAAAGACCCGGGAAAAGTTTGCCATCCATCAGAGCCGAATCAAAAGATGGTTCGATAAAAAGTCCGCGGGAAACAAAACTTTTGAGGTAGGAGACCTGGTCCTTAAGTGGGATAAAGCCCATGAGGAAAAGGGGAAGCATGCCAAGTTCCAAGCACTTTGGACAGGCCCGTTCCAAATTAAGGAAAAGATAGGATCACACACGTTCAGATTGCAAACCCTCGATGGACGAGTCGAGGTCCTCCCATAAGGATTTTGCATCCCTTGTACCCATGGATGATATGAATTTTGATGTTGGGGCTAAGGTTTTTGCCAAGGATTCCAATTTGGTTGGGTTTGCAAATTCACAGGGTTGTTAAACCCTTGAGTTTTTTGTCCCTACCAAGGTCTCCTTGCGACGAAACAAAGAGATTCTACTGAATTTGGGTCTTCTTGAAAGACAGCTTTGAGTCCAGGAATTGAAGGATAATCCTTGATCTCATGATTTTCTGAGCAAATCATACATGTTTCTACAACTTTTTCATCCAAGGGACATTCCCTTAAAGCATGTTTCTTCCTAGATTTCGGACAAAAGATGGCTAAAGCATCTGTTTCTACTTTCTGCTTGTGTTGGATTTTAAGGGTGTCTAGTTGTTCACTAAGGCTCCCTAAGATATCAGTTTTGAACTCATCAAGCATATTACCAATCTCTGCCCTACTTACTGATCCAGTTGCAAATTTATTAGCCCTAATAAGAGAAGAATCCCTAGGCCCTTTTCTTGTTTTAGATTTTCCCCTTGAGAGATGGACACATAGTTCTGTTATGTCACGAAGTGGGAGTTGAGAAATGTCTCCTTTCCCCATCATGTTTAAAATATCTATCTATTCATCTCTAATGGCTTTTAATATGAGGGCTTTCAAGGTTTCATCATCTAAGTTGCTCATCTTTGCTCTTTTCAAGTTGTATTGAAATCTTTCAAGTAAGTCTTCCAAAGTTTCATCTTCTTTTTGCATCATCTTGAATACCTCATCCTTGTGATTGGTGGGCATACAATAGTCCAAGTATATATCCAAAAATGTTTGTTTCATATCATTCCAAGTCCTAATAGATTGAGTGGCTAATCCCATGAACCATTTCAAAGCAGATCCTTTCAAAGTTGAAGGAAACAGTTTGAGTTTTTGAGAATCTTCCATATAGTCATAGGTTCGGCACACAACTTCAAACTCAAACGGAAATGTTTCAGGGTCTGTTGTAACCTTTACAACACCCTCCAAAACTACCTTTTTAAAATTTAGACCCCTTAGAACTAAAGAGAAATTGCTAAGTCACTAAGTCGCAAAAGTAGACATTCATGCAAATTGCGACCTTGCGACCTAGCGACCTCGAATCGCCCAGTGCCAATTAAACACATTACATAAAATTATATTTGCGACCTTGTACCTAGCGACCAATTCGCCCAGTGTAGTCGCAATTTAGTCATTCTGTCAGCGACTTAGCGACCTTGCGACCCAGCGACCCCAGGTCGCCAGGTCGCAAGGTCGCCAGGTCGCAAAACGCAAGGTTTGACGAATCTGCGACCTAGCGACCCACATTAATGGCCCGCACGTGTGACTTCCTATAAAAGGGGGGTCGCAGGTCGCATTATTCACATTCAGCGATTTGTAAGGAAAACGCCTCTGACAGCTCAACTGACGAGTTTTTCCCGGGTAAGTTGCTCTTTCTTCCTGCTGTTTCCATTCTAATGTTTTTCTTACTAAACCCATCTCCCCTTGTAGCCTATAAATTGTCTTTTGACCATGATTTAATGTTTTCTGAGATTTTTGCCCGTTACATATTGCATAATTTACCAAAAACCTCTCTGTTTGCCTTTTCACCCCATGGCATCATCCCCTTTTCTTTAAAATCATGCCACAGCTCTCCCTGGCCCTAGAAACCTTGCAAATTCCCAAGAGAAAGGAGGCAAAAGGGTTCAAGGCCGCGCGCACCAAACCCCCGGCAAGCTAAATCTGCGACCTGCGACCCAGCGACCTAGTCGCGAGGTCGCAGAGTCGCAATTTTCTCCAGTTTTACAGATTTGCGACCTGCGACCCAGCGACCTAGTCGCCAGGTCGCCAAGTTGCACTTTCCTTTGTTTTCGTAGATCTGCGACCTAGCGACCCAGCGACCTCAGGTCGCCAGGTCGCGAGGTCGCAATATCGCGCCCGGGCCCTGTTTGTGTGATCTGCGACCCAGCGACTCACCAGTCCAGTTTTGCTTTAACGCATTTAGGTTTTGTCACTGAATTGTAACTGATTTTTTATCGCCATGACGTTCTTATCGTGGGACTCCTTTCTGAATTTGACAGGTGAAGATATAGAGTGCATACCTGTGCTCTCAGATTCTAGTGACATGGCGCCCCCGCGGTCTCGGAGAAAGGACAAGGGAATAGTGGAAGAGACTGATGAGTTGGTGGTGGTGTCCCCACCCCCAATATTCCGAGATACATTATGTACTTTTTCGAAAGACGACAGCATGAGGTGGTACCAGATTTATCAGGAGTTCGCCAAGTTGCCAGAAGAATTTCCGGAAGACCTCCCAGACAGAGAAATATACTTGGCGGTAAAGAGGTCCAAACTACATCTGGCGGGGGCACATCCAGCCATATTCCCATGTCCGGAGATCATAGAATGGATAATACAAAAGACAGACCCAGAGAAATTTGTGATCAGAGATCGTGAAGGCAGAGCTTTCACTACGCTGGTAGGATCAGATGCACACCTTTATTATTCACTGCCGCGCCCAAACCAGCACTTTATTCGAGAATGGGCTGCTACTCACGCCGTCCCGATCGTCGATACTATTAAACAATGGTGGGAGGAGCCCGAGAAGTTCAAAGTGAAAAAGAACCAGGAATACCCAGTGGCAAGCCTAAGAAAAGTTTATAAATTGGTTGCTGCCATGCTCTGTAGGCTTTACGGGCGCCCAGATTGCTCCACTTTCAACGGCAGTTGGGCCACTATTATGGAGTATGTGACAACACAGGGGACCCGTTTTAACTGGGCCGGCATACTGATGACGTCGCTGCAGACCAACTTGAACTTGGCATTGGCTCCGGACGAAGGAATGCCTGCTGAATTTTACATGGCTTCATACCTATTAGATGCGGTGTGCGCCCGAGTGGAGTTTGACGGCTGGGAGCACAACTGGGACCCCGAGAACACGCGCGCAATCCATCTACAACTTAAAGTATTCTGGGAGTCTAAATACAAACAGGACCTAGATCGGATCTCCCAAATATTTGTTCCCGCTCTGTACAGGCATTTATTTGGCCAAGACGTCCCTTGCATGTCATGGCGGGCCAAGGAGACCCTGGTTAAAGTGGCGCACTGGTTCCCTTTCCCTGAGTACACCTTCATCCGAGTCTTTGGAACTTACAAGGCGCCACATGTTATGCCTCCTTTCGTGACGGACAAAATGCTGATGCAGGAGGTGTGCTTTCATATGTCACATGGTTTCTCCAACATCTTGTCTAAGGGAAAAAAGAAGCCATGGCCCACTCTGCCCCTCACTATTGGTGCATTCACAGTTAAAGACTTCAAGGAGGTGCTAGCAGAAGCAGACGCAATGAGAAGTTATCAGCTGGGGGCAATTGAACACCGAAACTATGACCCGGAGAGATTGGTCCCTGAACACTGCCGGAGAGCCAACCTCAGGTGGACTTATCAGCATCTCGAACGCCCAGCAGAAGATGAGAGGAGAAACTGGTATAATGCTGAAAGACAGCTTGCTCCGGGGGTTGACGTGGTCCAGGAAGACTTGGATGATCAGAACTTGGAAGACAGAAGACGTCAGTTAGGAGCTTCTTCTTCATCCATGCTCCGGAAATCCCGAATCAACACAGGGTCAACGCCATCCGCCAAACAAAAGGAGGCAGAAGCAAAGGCCCAACAGGAAAGGGAGAGGAAGCTAAAAGAATATGAGGAGGCGCGCGCAAAAGGTACAACTGCAGCACAAAAGAGGAAGCTGGCCAAAGAGGCCAGGAAAGAAAAAGAAGACAAAGAGGCACAAGCTGCAGCGGAACAGGCGCTTAAGGCGGAGTTGGACAAGGCGGAGGCTGAATACCAAAAGAAAGCCGAGCAGGCTGCTGCAGCTGAACAAAGGAAGAGGGCCGAAATAGAAGCAGCCGCAGAGGCTGAACGACAAAGGAAAGCCGAGCAGGCAGCTGCAGCTGAACAGAAGAAGAGGGCCGAGATAGAAGCAGCAGCAGAAGCTGAACGGCGGAGGAAGGAAGAGGAACAGAAGAACACAGAGGAAAGAGAAGATGACACGCTAGATGATCTTGAAGTAACTCCTCTCGACGTACCTTTGGGCCGTACACAACTCTCTGATGTTAGATCGCCCCAGGGACAGGAAGAAGATGTGTTCGACCTGACCAGACTCACATTTGATCAATTTTCGTTCAAGATCCGTCAGGAGAAGAGGAGGTCGTTGGCACATAGCCCCTCTGCATCATCTGCAGTATCCACAGGGTAAGGATATAGTTTTGGATACCAGAACTAATCCGGTAATGATAGCATCAGCAGGTACTTCCTTCGCTGCAGCTACAGAGGAGAATGTAACCCGTATGAGTAGAGAAATAGTATCTCTACAAAACAGACTGCACGCGGCGGAACAGCGCGAAAAGATAGCAGAGCAGGAGAAAGCAGAATTGTAAGCAGAAGTCCAGCGACTTCGAAACCAAGCTCTACCAGCAAACGAAGTCTCGCTTGCCATTTTCAAGGAGTGTGAGGTGTTAGAAATGACTATGAGACAGGTATATGGTGAGATGTTCACCATCAAACAAACGGTCGCTCCTGCAGCGAGAGCACGAATGGAAACCAGGAAAAGACAAGACCAGCTCAAAGAGGCTTCACAGGCTTTGGACAGGATGATGGGTTGGACCATTCAGTACCCTCAGGCACCTGAAAATTTGCCTAAGAGGGACTGGATCCACACGCAGGATGCGAAAGTTCAACTCAGCATAGCGATGCAATCTGGAGACAAATTGACTAAAGACCTGGACAAAGTGATGTCCTCGTACGACCATCTGATTAGTGGTATCGACTCAATGCATACGCTGCACCACATCCCATCGCTTGGAGCATTAGAGGAAGAGAAAACCTGGGAACAAGTAAACCAGGATATTCAAACATTCTTGCAACCCATCAAGCAGGCCGCAGCTGATCCAGAGCCCTCCGCATCTCAAGAGCATCTCAGTCAATTCATCGCCGCTCCAGCGCGGATTTATACCAAGCTTGCGTCGCTCTCAAATCAGATTGGACAGAAGAGGGAGATCCTAGTACCGAACGCTTTGGAATGCGTGTATAGGTTGAAAGAGGAGGTGCCCCTGGTGTCCCCCATAGCGGCAGAGTACCAGGCATGGCAGGATTTCCTTAGGGAACAACGGGTTGACATTAACAGTTCGCGTCCCGGCAGCAGCAAGTCCTGAGCAGCAAGAAGAACCAGGTCGCAAATCGCAACAACAGGACAGGTCGCAGGTCGCATCATCTACCCAGGTCGCAGAAGGAGTTGGTCGCAAGGTAGCCCAAAAGTCAAGAAGGTGAACAGTCAAGGAAACCCAACAGACAAGTTTGGCATTATAAATACTCCTACGGGACATTGTACAAAGGCTTTTTCTTTTGGGAAACTCAGGAGCTACAAGCATTGTATTTAAAGATCTGACACTTGAGCATATGAATATAGAATCTTGTTAAAATACCCTATGGTTATGATGTGTTTTGCTGTATAAACACTTTGTGTATTTCCTTCAACAGTTTCAGAATATCCTATGATTAATGAAGCTGCTCTTTTCATGATATCGTTTATATGTCATGGCTATCCGTGTTGTATCAATGATGTTCATTTTATTATCTGTTCTATTAATGAATGTTAATGAACTATTTTGTTAGCATTTCGTTTCATCTTTCAGGAAGTGCAGAGGTATCTTATCATAAAGAACTATTTCTTGTGTGATCAGACTACTGTACAAGCAATTACCCCACAAAAGATGTGTTGCTAATGACATCTCTTGAGGTGTATGTTCTTTATCTATAATCTTGCTACACATAGTGTTTGATTCATGTTTAACACGTTAATCTCGTATTCTATATCAGGTGAATAAGTGTATGTTCGCAGGTTCAAGCAGGTTCTTTTGAGACCGAAGAGAAGTCATCTTAAGTGGTAGCCGGACCCACACTCCGGACGGGATCCCTACTCCAAACGGTTTAAGGTCTAATCGGGACTTTCTACCGGGGAGATCCCCTACTGTTGGCCGTACAAATTTTCCCGTCAACAGAATTGGCGCTAGAAGGAGGGCTGAATGGCAGCCTCCCAGCACACAACAAACATCCCATCACAAACTCCCCAAGGGGAGGTCACAAACAATGAAACTAACCCTCCTCTTCCAGAAGATATTCCAGGGAGGGAGCTTCGATATTATGAAATCACTAGGGAGCAGCTGAGAGCCTTACGCCCAACTACCCGAGATCTTGTCAACCAGTTACGGTTCACTCCAATCATGGAATACCTTACCCATACTAGGACTCCGCCCGAGAACATCACCCCTAACGGAGCCATTGCAAGTACTATACCCGAGCTCATAAACCTCATGTTGGAAGACCTCGCACACGCTGTTGAGGAAAACGATCATGTTCTCCAAGAGGGTGAAGAGTTTGCTGACACCGGTCCTTTCCCCGACTTCCAGCCTAACCAACCTCGACAAAACAACAACCAGGCACAACGCCCACCCAGGGATGGTGAGGCAGGCAGAGGCCGAGGAAATATAGACGGGGGGAATAGAGCCCGTAGAAATGAAGGAGATAGGAATAGAGGCCGAGGGGCCGGGGGGAGGGGAGATAGAGGCTGAGGCCAAGGAAACCAAGCTCGCAACCGCCACCCAAACCCAGTGAGGCCTCCTGTAAACAACTTGGGATATCTTAGAGATTTTCTGAACCGTGGGGGACACCAAGACGAACACTCCCGTCACGAGTCAGAAGCATCGGTCTCGGGTTCGGAAGGAGAATCTGAACATCAGTTTAGGCAACACCAGCGAGCGAGAAGAATACAACCCCTGGCATGGATGGCTCAATCCCCATTAAACCTTTTAGGCCCGCTCCAAGATTTGCCTAGGCATCCGGAGAAGCATCTACCAAAGTTCGACCCTGAAAAGGGTACCCTGGCTGAAGATCATATTAGCAGCTTCTATTTGTCTCTGCAAATCATGAGAGTACAGTCCGATGATGTCGCATGTCGACTATTTCCCCATACCCTCGAAAACAAGGCAGCCACTTGGTACCGCTCTCTCCCCAGTGCCTCCATCACTTCATGGGAACAATTCCGTCGCACTTTCCTGCATAAGTTTTCAGAAGATAAAACTCCTTCCATGCTTCTAACTGAACTGAGCACCATCAAGTGTCATAAAAAGGAAAAGGTTAAGGACTTTAACCAACGCTTCGCTACCATACTGCAGAAATTTCCTCCGAACTTAGCGTTGGATGACTCAATCACCATTGACTACTACACCAAAGCCCTACCTAGAGATATTGCAGTTTTCGTCAAACGTGAAGCCCGCGCTAACCTTACGGCTAATTATGAGGCTGCTCTCGCTGTGGAAAAAGACATGCTTTCGATAGGATCCATCGATCATGAAGGGAGAGATGATCACAAGCCTAACACAAAAAGAGGTCAGTCCTCCACCCCTAAGACTACTGATAGGGATAGAGATGCTTTTGATTTTGAAAGCATGGCCAAAACGCTCAAGCATTTAACAAATGAAGTCACTGACCTCAGGAGAAAGGGCGCAGAAGCCACAACTAGTAGTAGACCACCAAAACCTTTTTTCCGAAAAAGTAATCTCAATACTAACAGACCTCCGTCCAACACAAATACTGCTCTCAATGTGGAAGAGATAGGGAAAGATAATTTCTGTTCTTTCCACCAAGCTGCCCATTCCGAGAAAACATGCCCTCAATGGATTGGCAGCATGACGGCAGTAGTTAATCAGCTTTTAGATGATCAAACTCCAGGGGATGTGACGGAGGGTGAGTTTTCAGATCACGATGAAGATCCGTCCTCAAATGAAGAACCAGGATCCTCTATCCTTGCTTTTGACATAATTCGAGGTGGAGAAAACCTTACTCCTATCGATATTTACATGGCAGATGCTCCCAAGGATCAGCCCGTGCGGAATTATAGCCTCAGAAGCAAAGGACCTGTTCCCGAACAGTCTTATGAAGACAAAAAAAGGGCTTTCCTAAGGAAGATCCTGCCCCCTGGGAACGGAAAACAATCTGCCCCGGAAAAACTTCCCAACAACACTACCCGAGCGAGTCAAAAGGGAAAACTTCCGACAGAATCCTCTAAGACTTCCGCCGAGCCTAGCCCTCAACCAGAACCCAGTTATAACATTGTTGAGGATATGAAGAAAACAAGAGCAAACATTTCTCTCTATGAGTTGGCCCGCATTACTAATCAAAAGGAGCTCATTCTTAAGGCTTTCGCAAATACTTCAGCTACGAAGACTGTGAGCAACACGTCTGTGCAAGCCGGACCAGATGTACAATCCATAGTAAACGCCATCAATACAAACTCTAGAGGATCCACACCCCCTTTCCTTTTGTCCTTCGAGATTTTCAACTTCAATGTCCACAATTGTCTAGTCGACTCCGGTGCCTCTACAAACGTCATGCCTTTATCTTTCTGTAAGAAACTTAACATTCGCCCAGAGAAGACTGATGCAAAAATCATACAACTCGATAGATCACAAGTACCCGCCATAGGAGAATTGAACAATGTCATCATCCGCTTGTCATCAGACTCTAGGGTCCATCAGTGCATTGACATTGTGGTTGTCGATATCCCGGAAGCATACGGCCTATTGCTCAGTAGAGATTGGTCCAGCAAATTACAAGGCTACTTCGCCACCGACTGGTCCCACTTGTGGCTTCCTTACAAGGGGCGGAATAATCAAATCAGGGTAGAAAGTGAGCCTTACATGAAACACACCGTCACTGATCTGGACGCCGTTAATGAACCTATCAGCTTTGCACAAGAAGAGCTCGGCATGTGTCTTCTGGAGTCCATATTTGGATGCTACCAACCCCCCCAGTCTCCTATAGGCCCCGAAGTTCAATCTGAGGTAACCTTTGTCGCTGAACAACAAGTAATTCCTGACTTATCACCCGCAGAAACTCCTTCACAGCCTAGTGCCCTGAAGGAGCCAGAAAGTGACCTATGGACCTTGTATTATGATGGATCCAAGACTAATGACGGAGCTGGTGCTGGTTGCATCTTGCTTGACCCGCATAAAAATAAATACTTGATCTCATACCGGCTAGAGTTCCAGTGCACCAACAACTCGGCTGAGTACGAGGCATTAATCCTCGGGCTTAAAAAGGCACTGGACTTGAAGGTAAAATGTTTTCAGGTCATTGGAAATTCCGAAATCATCACCCGCCAGGTACGCAACACTATTCACTGTTTATCTCCACATTTAAAGGCGTATCAACAAGAGGTATGGCGTTTGATTTCTGGTTTTGATGCATTTGGAATAAAATCTGTCCTTAGGATGCACAACGCAGCAGCAGATACTCTGGCCAATGCTGCTGCTAGATTCACGCCCTTGAGGGACGGCTTTTCTATTGAAATTGTATATAGGCCCTCTGTGCCAGACAATATTTCTAATTTACGCGTGTTTAATGATGATCAACAGATTTTGGACTTTATGTGCAATGCTGAAGTATTCAAGGACGCGGCAATTGATGAGGAAGAACATGAGCGTGCATTACAGAAAAAGAATGATGAACACAAAGAGAACATTATGCCCAAGGGGGTGGTATCATTAGAAAAGATGTTTGATCTGCAAAACCGATTCCGCAGGCCTCCGAACACCAAAGTGCAAAGTTCCATATTGGCTCATCGGCAAGTCAACTTGGGGTCAGATGAGAACCCTAAGTTTGTTAACCTTGGCAAAGACTGTAGTGATGAAGAGGCACGGGCTTTCACCCCGCTATTCCGGAAGTATCGTGATGTATTTGCCTGGACATATGAAGATCTACGTACATACGATACTCGTATCATTCAACATGTAATACCCATGAGGGAAGGAGTTAAACCCTTCCAACAGAAACTCAGGAAAATACATCCAGCTTTGGAGCCAATGATTCTAAAAGAACTTAAAAAGCTTTTAGATGCTCGCATCATTTTCAAAGCTCGTCACTCCACGTGGGTGTCGAATCTGGTACCTGTGCGAAAGAAGTCTGGTGAAATTCGCTTGTGTGTAGATTTCCGCAATGTGAATCGGTCCTCAAACAAAGACAACTACCCGGTGCCCCCCATGGAACAGATATTACACGCTGTGTCTGGATCTGAGATGTTTTCCCTATTGGACGGCTTCTCCGGCTATAACCAAGTTTTGGTAGCTGAACCTGACAGATTGAAAACCACATTCCGGACAAAATGGGGAACCTTTGCTTTCAGACGCATGCCCTTTGGACTGATCAATGTGGGAGCCACCTTCCAACGAGCTATGGACATAGCCTTCCGCGGTCTAATAGGGCAGAGCGTGGTGGTTTATTTAGACGATGTTACTGTATTTTCAAAATGCAGGGGCGATCATTTACGTCACCTTAGACAAATCTTCGATAGATGCAGGAGGTATGGAATATCACTCAATTTTAAAAAGAGCGTTTTTGCTGTGGCAGAGGGAAATTTGCTAGGCCACATTATCACTAAACAGGGCATTGTGGTTGATCCGGAATGGGCTAAAGCCATTGCTCAGATTCCGCCCCCAAACAACAAGAAAGCAATGCAATCCTTCCTGGGGAAGATTAATTTTGTCCGTAAATTCAACATTTATTTTGCGCGAATTGTCGGAGCCCTTGCGAGAGATGATTAAAATCATTCAAATGGAATCCGTGAAAGGAAGCTTGACATCCAAGGGCTATGGTAAAACTCCTTCCCTCAAAGTACGGTGCAGTAAAGGTTTCATCCTATACACACTTTAAACGATTCCTCGCTTCTTATTTGTCCTCACACGAAGATAATAACAACGATGAACGGCCCATTTCTTTTATGAGCCTTAGGTCTACGGAAAATTTGGAGTAAACTATCCCAGGAAATTGACAAGCAATTTAATGCGGTTTATAAAATGATAAAAACATTTTAGGCTTGCCCCCATTGAAAAAGTCACGTCGGTTTTTGTACCGCACCCGACGGTCCGCTCACTCTTCGTACAGCAGGAACTAGGCGAAAGGCGGGGCAACTGGATGGCATGTTTACAAGAGTACGATTTAGAGTTCAACCCAGCACATACCGTCAAAGGACAGGGCTTATGTCAAATGGCCGCAGAGGCTGCAAATACACGCGAGATGGAAGAAGAATGTTGGGAACAAAGAAATCGACATGTATCGGAGCAACCATGTGCCCCGGCAAAGCCCTTCTTGGTATTCGACATTTCAAGATATCGGCCCCATGCATGATGGACCTTTGCTCTTAATAAATGACTGGCACTTAATAAGATTAAAAACGCATCTCACCAAGTAGATCCAAGGTAAGTTATTCAACAAACACCACGATGGGGTCCTGTTACGCTGTTTGGAAACTGACGAAGCACAAAAAATCTTAACCGAGTTACACGATGGACCCGCTGGAGGTCATTTTTCTGGAGATACCACTGCCCATAAGATAATGCGTGCAGGATATTATTGGCCTACTCTTTTCAGAGACACGCATGCATATGTTCGGAAATGCATTCAGTGCCAGAAGTTCGCCAACCGAGAAGCACGGCCAGCCGCACCACTACTCTCAGTAGCAGTAGAGGAACCTTTCCAACAATGGGGTTTGGATGTAATTGGGTAAATCACACCTCACTCTTCTAAACAACATCGGTATATCCTTACGGCCACTGATTACTTCACCAGGTGGGTCGAGGCAACACCGTTACGCCGAATCAACGATCAAGAGGTAATAGAATTCCTCACGCACTCCATCATGACCAGGTTTGGCGTTCCGACTTCTTTAGTTTTTGATAATGCGACTTATTTCTCATCTTTTAAACTATATGATTTTGCGCTGGAAAATGGTATCATTCTGAAACATTCTACAAACTACTATCCCCAGGGAAATGGATTAGCTGAGTCCACTAACAAGAACCTTATCCGTATTATTAAGAAGACTCTGCTATCCCACCAGCGCAACTGGCACAATGCCCTTCACAATGCACTATGAGCTGACCGTATTACTCCCAAGTCCTCTTTAGGCACCTCCCCATTTTTCCTCGTGTATGGAAAAGAAGCTGTTCTCCCTCCTCATCTATCTCTCCCTGCTCTCCAACTATCCCAAGAGTGTCATGGTACCCCGTGTCCCACCTTGCAGAACCGAATCGATACCTTGCTGAAATTGGAGGAAGAAAGGAAAAAGACCCGGGAAAAGTTTGCTATCCATCAGAGCCGAATCAAAAGATGGTTTGATAAAAAGTCCGCGGGAAATAAAATTTTTGAAGTAGGAGACCTGGTCCTTAAGTGGGATAAAGCCCATGAGGAAAAGGGGAAGCATGCCAAGTTCCAAGCACTTTGGACAGGCCCGTTCCAAATTAAGGAAAAGATAGGATCACACACGTTCAGATTGCAAACCCTCGATGGACGAGTCGAGGTCCTCCCGGTAAACGAGCACGACCTCAAACACTATTTCACTTAAGCAGCCCTTGGGGGGCTGCCTCGTTTTTGTACCATATTTTCTTGTCCCTTTTGTTTAAAAAAATAAAAATAAAAAAATAAAAAATAAAAAAATAAAAAAAAAATAGAATAAAAGCCTAAGGAAGGATGTATTAGAGTCACACAGATTGGCATACTGCCGCAGGTTCTCCACTGATGGAAAGCTTTTCTCGACAAATTCAAAGGTGGCAAAAGCTTGCTTGTTCTCCGCACCTAAAAGTAGCACATTACCGAGCTCAAGTCCTCAAGCAGGAAAGCTTACCTCGCCAGTCTGAGAGGGTGTCCACAAAAGAAAATGCAGTGTAAATGGTAACCGGACCAGAAGGGAGGAGAGATATTCTACGCTATGTCAGGGTGTCTGGGAAAAATCAAAGTCCTCATACTAGACCAGGAACAACCTAGCTGCAAGCAAAATAAGTCGGGATCCCTCGTCCGCCCAGGCAAAACTGCCATTTCAAATAAGTGCCATAAGCACATCTAAATAAGTGCATCAGGCACATTCAAAATAAGTGCAATAGCACACAAATAAAGGGTAAAGGATTGAGAAAGGCTTCCTGCGCAGAGAGGTGATGTAACGACTCCGCCAGGGTACTGACCAGGCTCGCTGGCAGCGGAGCAACGTTCACGATTCCTAGGCAGTGACTCCGCCGGGATCGAGAGGTTCGCTGGCAGCGGAGCAACACGATGAGGATGAAATAATCGTACCAGACCCTGTAGCCGCCTAGAGTTCTCCAACCCTTCCGGCCCGGAGACCTGAAGAAAGAATTTGTTTGAATGGCGCCCAACCGGACCAGCAAGCTCGGCAACCCAGCTGGACGACCGAAGGCTAGGAAATGGCAACCACAAAGTAAAAGAGGACAGTTAGCATAAGCCCCTCCCTCCCCCCACTAAGGCTAACCATCAGCAGAGACTCTGAGTTCGTCCAGTGAATCGCCATTTGTTGTAACCTTTACAACACCCTCCAAAAAATACTACCTTTTTAAAATTTTGGAGCCCCTTAGAACTAAAGAGAAATTGCTAGAATCACTAAAGTGTAATCGCACAAACAGGGCCTGAGTGCGACCTTGCGACCTAGCGACCTCGAATCGCCGGGTCGCCCGAGTCACCACATTACATAAACTTAGCTAGGCCTAGCGACCTAGCGACCCGGAGTCGCCCGGTCGCGGTCATGCATTGGTCATTTTACGAAAATCGCAGCAGCGACCTTGCGACTTGACGACCGGAGTCGCGGGTCGCAGGTACCAGTCGCAAAATGCAAGGTTTGACGAATATGCGACCCTGGCGACCCACATTAATGGCCCGCAAGTGCGACTTCCTATAAAAGGGGGGTCGCAGGTCGCATTATTCACATTCAACGATTTGTAAGGAAAACCCCTCTGACAGCTCAACAGACGAGTTTTTCCCGGGTAAGTTGCCATTTCTTCCTGCTATTTCCGTTCTAATGATTTTCTTACTAAACCCATCTCCCCTTGTAGCCTATAAATTGTCTTTTGGCCATGCTTTAATGTTTTCTGAGAATTTTGCCAATTACATATTGCATAAATTACCAAAAACCTCTCTGTTTGCTATTTTACCCCATGGCATCATCCCCTTTTCTTTAAAATCATGCCACAGCTCTCCCTGGCCCCAGAAACCTTGCAAATTCCCAAGAGAAAGGAGGCAAAAGGGTTCAAGGCCGCGCGCACCAAACCCCCGGCAAGCCAATCTGCGACCTGCGACCCAGCGACCTAGTCGCGAGGTCGCAGAGTCGCATTTTTCTCCAGTTTTACAGATTTGCGACCTGCGACCCAGCGACCTAGTCGCCAGGTCGCCAGGTCGCACTTTCCTTGTTTTCGTAGATCTGCGACCTAGCGACCCAGCGACCTCAGGTCGCCAGGTCGCGAGGTCGCAGATCACGCCCGGGCCCTGTTTGTGTGATCTGCGACCCAGCGACTCACCAGTCCAGTTTTGCTTTAACGCATTTAGGTTTGTCACTAAATTGCTTGGTTTTAAGCGCCATGACGTTCTCATTAGGACTCCTTTAGAATTTGACGGGTGAAGACATAGAGTGCATACCGTGCTCTCGGATTCTAGTGACATGAGCGCCCAGCGTCTCGGAGAAAGGATGAGGAACGGCGGAAGAGACGATGGTAGTGGTGGTGTCCCCACCCCCAATATTCCGAGATACATTATGTACTTTTTCGAAAGACGACAGCATGAGGTGGTACCAGATTTATCAGGAGTTCGCCAAGTTGCCAGAAGAATTTCCGGAAGACCTCCCAGACCAAGAAGTATACTTGGCGGTAAAGAGGTCCAAACTACATCTGGCAGGGGCGCATCCAGCCATATTCCCATGTCCGGAGATCATAGACTGGATCATACAAAAGACAGACCCAGAGAAATTTGTGATCAGATATTATGAAGGCAGAGCTTTCACTACACTGGTAGGCTCAGATGCACACATTTATTATTCACTGCCTCGCCCAAACCAGCATTTTACTCGAGAATGGGCTGCTACTCACGCCGTCCCGATAGTTGATACTATTAAACAATGGTGGGAGGAACCCGAGAAGTTCAAGGTAAAAAGAACTAGACAACTAGAGATACAGTGGAAACCCCTAAGAAAAGTTTATATAGAATTAGTTCTTTACTCTACAGACTTTACGGGCGCCAGATTGCTCCACCTTAACGCGGTTAGACACTATTATGGAGTATGTGACAACCACGGGGACAGTTTTAATAGGCGAGCATGCGATGGCCGTCATTATGAGACCAACTTGAACTCGGCATTGGCTCCGGACGAAGGAATGCCTGCTGAATTTTACATGGCTTCATACCGATTAGATGCGGTGTGCGCCCGAGTGGAGTTTGACGGCTGGGAGCACAACTGGGACCCCGAGAACACGCGCGCAATCCATCTACAACTTAAAGTATTCTGGGAGTCTAAATACAAACAGGACCTAGATCGGATCTCCCAAATATTTGTTCCCGCTCTGTACAGACATTTATTTGGCCAAGACGCCCCTTGCATGTCGTGGCGGGCCAAGGAGACCCTGGTTAAAGTGGCGCACTGGTTCCCTTTCCCTGAGTACACCTTCATCCGAGTCTTTGGAACTTACAAGGCGCCACATGTTATGCCTCGTTTCGTGACGGACAAAATGCTGATGCAGGAGGTGTGCTTTCAGATGTCACATGGGTTCTCCAACATCCTGTCTAAGGGAAAAAAGAAGCCATGGCCCACTCGCCCCTCCCCTTATTGGTGCATTCACGATTAAAGACTTGAGTCTTGCTTGAAGCGAGCCTTGATGAGAGTTATGTCTGGGGGCAATTGAACACGGAAACTATGACCCGGAGATTGGTCACGAACACGCCGGAGAGCCAACCTCGGGTGGACTTATCGGCATCTCGAACGCCCCGAGATGAGACCAGGCCGAGGTATAATGCGGGAAGACAACGCTCGGGGAGTTGGCGTGAGGATCAGGGAAGACTTGGATGTCAGACAGAGAAATGAGGAAGGCGTCAGTGGAGCTTCTTCTTCATCCATGCTCCAGAAATCCCGAATCAACACAGGGTCAACTCCATCCGCCAAACAAAACGAGGCAGAAGCAAAGGCCCAGCAGGAAAGGGAGAGGAAGCTAAAAGAAGATGAGGAGGCGCGCTCAAAAGGTACAACTGCAGCACAAAAGAAGAAGCTGGCCAAAGAGGCCAGGAAAGAAAAAGAAGACAAAGAGGCACAAGCTGCAGCGGAACAAGCGCTTAAGGCGGAGTTGGACAAGGCGGAGGCTGAACGCCAAAAGAAAGCCGAGCAGGCTGCTGCAGCTGAACAAAGGAAGAGGGCCGAAATAGAAGCAGCCGCAGAGGCTGAACGACAAAGGAAATCCGAGCAGGCAGCTGCAGCTGAACAGAAGAAGAGGGCCGAGATAGAAGCAGCAGCAGAAGCTGAACGGCGGAGGAAGGAAGAGGAAGAGAAGAACACAGAGGAAAGAGAAGATGACACGCTAGATGATCTTGAAGTCACTCCTCTCGACGTACCTTTGGGCCGTACACAACTCTCTGATGTTAGATCGCCCCAAAGACAGGAAGAAGATGTGTTCGACCTGACCAGACTCACATTTGATCAGTTTTCGTTCAAGATCCGTCAGGAGAAGAGGAGGTCGTTGGCACATAGTCCCTCTGCATCATCTGCAGTATCCACAGGTAAGGATATAGTTTTGGATACCAAGACTAATCCGGTAATGATAGCGTCAGCAGGTACTGCCTTCGCTGCGGCTACAGAAGAAAATGTAACCCGGATGAGTAGAGAAATAGTAGCTCTACAAAACGGACTACACGCAGCTGAGCAACGCGAAAAGATGGCAGAGCAGGAGAGAGCAGCATTGCAAGCGGAAGTCCAGCAACTTCGAAACCAAGCTCTGCCAGCAAATGAAGTCTCACTTGCCATTTTCAAGGAGTGTGAGGTGTTGGAGATGACTATGAGACAGGTAGATGGTGAGATGTTCACCATCAAACAAACAGTCGCTCCTCTGGCAAGAGCACGAATGGAAACCAGGCAAAGACAAGATCAGCTCAAAGAGGCTTCACAGGCTTTGGACAGGATGATGGGTTGGACCATACAGTACCCTCAGGCACCTGAAAATTTGCCTAAGAGGGACTGAATCCACACGCAGGATGCAAAAGTTCAACTCCGCATAGCAATGCAGTCTGGGGACAAATTGTCTAAAGACCTGGACAAAGTGATGTCCTCGTACGACCACCTGATTAGTGGTATCGACTCAATGCATACGCTGCACCACATCCCATCGCTTGGGGCATTAGAAGAGGAGAAAACCTGGGAACAAGTAAACCAGGATATTCAAATATTCTTGCAACCTATCAAGCAGGCCGCAGCTGATCCAGAGCCCTCCACATCTCAAGAGCATCTCAGTCATTTCATTGCCGCTCCAGCGTGGATTTATACCAAGCTTGCGTCGCTCTCAAATCAGATCGGACAGAAAAGGGAGACCTTAGTACCAAACGCTTTGGAATGTGTGCATAGGCTGAAAGAGGAGGTACCTCTGGTCTCTCCCATAGCAGCAGAATACCAGGCATAGCAGGATTTCATCAGGGAACAACAGGTTGACATCCCTGACATTAACAGTTCGCGTCCCGGCAGCAGCAAGTCCTGAGCAGCAAGTAGAACCAGGTCGCAAATCGCACCAACAGGACAGGTCGCAAATCGCACCAACAGGACAGGTCGCAGGTCGCATCTCCTACCCAGGTCGCAGAAGGAGTGGGTCACAAGGTAACCCAAAGGTCAAGAAGACGAACAGTCAAGGAAACCCAACGGACAATTTTGCAGTATAAATACTCCTACGGGACATTGTAAAAAGGGGCTTTTTCTTTTGGGAAAACTTAGGAGCTACAAGCATTGTGTTTAAAGATCTGACACTTGAGCATATGAATATAGAATCTTGTTAAAATACCCTATGGTTATGATGTGTTTGGCTGTATGAACACTTTGTGTATTTCCTTTAACAGTTTCAGAATATCCTATGATTAATGAATCTGTTCTTTTCATGATATCGTTTATACGTCATGGCTATCCGTGTTGTATCAATGATGTTCATCTTATTATCTGTTATATTAATGAATGTTAATAAACTAGATTGTTAGCATTTCGTTTCATCTTTCAGGAAGTGCAGAGGTATCTTATCATCAAGAACTATTTTTTGTGTGATCAGACCACTGTACAAGCAATTACCCCACAACAGATGTGTTGCTAATGACATCTCTTGAGGTGTATGTGCTTTATCTATAATCTTGCTACACATAGTGTTTAATTCATGTTTAACACGTTAATCTCGTATTCTAGATCAGGTGAATAAGTGTATGTTCGCAGGTTCAAGCAGGTTCTTTTTGAGGCCAGATTGTCATCTTAAGCGTTGGCCATTCCTAAGCACTGGACGGGATCCCTACCAAATGGTTTAGGTCTAATTGGGATTTTCCTAGAGGAATCCTGCGGTAGTAGGTACAAATTTTCTAGTCAACGAGTCCACTCACTTCGCAATCCATAAAAGTTAGGGAGGACGGATGGTGGGAATATTTTCATTGTTGCATGAGTTTCCTCATCAACTATAGGGAATCCAAACAAGTTGTCTCCTTCCCTATTTCTACCATTATTTCCTTCACCATTGTTGTCTCCATTGTTTCCTCCTCTTCTACCTCTACCTCTACCTCCATCTATTACTTACTCCGCCATGATAGTTTCTTTAGAGTCCTTAAAGTCCTCTAGTTTTTCTACCAAGGGAGAATGAGAGAAAGTCTCTTTGTTTTCTAAATGGGATTGAGTAGGTGGTATAGGAGAATCCTATAATTCAGCTATTCCTTGACTTCCAAAAATCTTAAGGCTAGGGGTAGATGGTGGTGAATCTAGTCTATGCCTTGAAGAAGATGGAGTTGTGAAAATCGAACTCTTGGCTTTAGCTATAAACCTTCCCCTAGAATCTCTTGCTCTATGCATGTCATTTTTTATTTTTATTTTTTTTTATTTTTCAAAAAGTTGGGCTAATAATCCTCTTTCTGATCTTCCAGATCACACTAGGTGCAGGAAGAGAGCATACTTAAGAAATTACTAAACCAATAACTCTCTTTTCTGATCCTCCAGATCACACTAGGTGCAAGAGGAGAGCATACTTCAAGAAGTTATCAAGTTTTCCCTTCTTTTATGATTTTGTGTGTTTTTTTTTTAAGAAATTGGCTACCTAGTTACACTTCCCCGACAACGGCGCAAAAATGTTTGGTCAATTTAGTGTATCCTAAATTGCTGCATTTAATTTGTCAATCCGGGATTCGTAAGCTGATGAAGTGCGGTGCACTATATGTGCAAGATAACCTATTTCTTAACTTTTTGTCGTTTTTGGTTTTATAAGGTGAAATGGAAATTCTAAAATGAAAACAAGTATGGTTATATTTGTTCAAGGAAATGATATCCCCTATAATGATTTACCAAATTGAAACTTAAAAAGGAATTTGAAATTTTCAATGACAAAACTTGAAAGGAAATGAAAATGTACTGCTGAAATGAAAAGATGTTGTAAGTCTAATCAATCAAAAACAGTGAACTAGTGAGCATGAAACTAAACTATTCTTGCTGCTGTCTAAACAAAAAGAAACTATGCTTAAAGAAATTCAAAATTGCAACGAAGTAAATCTAAATTAGATTACATCAATTTATCTTCTGATCCTTCATCATTAGTCCAGCTATGATTTTCGGAAGTAACCATAAACAACTTGAGTAACTGATATCTAACTTGCAGAAAGTAAACTAATATCAAACCATACATTCATAATTCAATCCCTCACCATCATTCCAGCTGTGGCTTTCGGAGGTAACTGAAGATGTCATGCACAATTTAACATTTCTAACTTGCAGAAAGGAAACTAATACTAAACTACACACTTCATAATACAATCCCTCACCGTCAGTCCAGTTGTGGCTTTCGGAGGCAACTGAAGACGTTATGAGCAGTTTAATATATTTAAATTTGCAGAAAGGAAACTAATACTAAACTACACATTTCATAATACAATCCCTCACCATCAGTCCAGCTGTGGCTTTCAGAGGCAACTAAAAATTCTATGAGCAGTTTAATATATCTAATTTTGCAGAAAGGAAACTAATGCTAAACTACACATTTCATAATACAATCCCTCGCCATCAGTCCAGCTGTGGCTTTCGGAGGCAACTGAAGATGCTATGAGCAGTTTAATATATCTAAATTTAACTACTGAAACAATTAAGAAAAACTGAGTTAAACAAAGCAATATTGAAATGAAACAGAAACTAAGAAAAACACATTAGCAGTAGAACAATGTTAATTCCATGTCATTAGTCAAAAAGCTATGAAAATGCCTGGGCTGCCTATCTATAACCTGAAACAAGAACACTGATCAGTGATTAACAACATAAAACATGAAAGACAGAAGTGAAATGGAAAGTAGGAAAGTTTATAAACAGAAATGAAAAAAAATGAAATGTATAAACATGTGAATGGATTATGGCACAATGAGCTTTAAAGAAATGAAATAAGAACTATACACTAATGCACAAAACCTTAGCTGAGCAGGGGCCCTCTACACCGGCCTTGGCAACGATCTTCAAGTACGAATTAAGTTGGAAAACAGAGTCTTCTTATATTAAAATGCAGTCATAACAGTATGGTAGTATTACGGCTCAAAGGCAGCGTAATTACATTACAGAGCAGACTTAATAAAATTAACAGAGACTAATCGGGACTAACTCCATATGCGTATGCAAACGCGTTATATATAACAAAAGAAATATAACTGTCTCCTAAAGTTTATGCTGGTGTAGAACACGTAGACCATTACGTCCAGGGATCTAGGATCATGGCCGTGTTGGAAAATAAATATATGAGAAGTGGATGCTTGAATTTGACTATGGAGCCATGTACAGATGTCGACTTGTCCTCCGCAAGCTCAGAAACGGCCATATGAACCTTTACGTGACATGGAACAGAGTCCTGTCACCGTAAGACTCTATGGTTGACTTCCATGTGGACTCCTTTGACCGCGGCTTCTTTAGATGAGTTTGCTCGAACCAATAGGACACGAACCATGTCCACATCATTCCTGACTTTCCCATGTGGCTCGTTTTCCCTGTAGACACCTGTAACATAGAGTTTCACAAAATAGTTGCGGAAAGTTGCAGTAGCTGCGGAAAGTGGCAAGATTCCGCAGCTGAATGAAAAAAATCTAAATCAAATAGAAAACACAAAAATATAATTAAAAACCATGTTAGATGCTCTTTTGCAAATGATATTGACAACTTAGGAGGTTCAGGTGAGTGAAAAAGGTATAGAAAAGTGTATGGAAAAGATGCAGAATTGAGACTCAACAGCTGGTGAGGGACACCAGGCTATCCCGGATGGGCCGATTGACCTGGTGGCGGGATAAGGCCAGGCTATGCCTAATAACTAGTTTGACCTGTAACAGGACCATAAGAGGGCCCTGGATATGCAACATTCGGACCGATAGGAGACTGAGGTTGCAGAGGTTGCACCATAGGTTGACAGGGTTGGATTTGTCCCCAAGGACCATACAACGGCTCGGGCTGGTACCCTGGTTGACCTGTGGGTCCTTGAGGTTGCCCTAGTTGGACCACAGGGTGAGGCTATATAGGTTGACCTTGAGGGTTGTAGGACTGTCCTTGCGGACCGTATAATAACCCCTGCTGGCCCGAAGGTTGGCCCTGTAAGGGTTGTCCTTGCGGGTCATTAATATAACTCGGCTGGCCCGAAGGTTGGGCCTGAAAGGGTTGTCCTTGCGGGTTGGAAGGTTGTCTAGCCTAGGTAGATAGAAAACCTTGAACATGCTGATAAGCCTCTAGAGTAGGAAAATTTAGAGGGTTTCCTTGCTCATCGTACTGATATGGAAAGATGTAGATAGGTGTACCATCTTGTGCATAATGCAAAAAATAAGGACAGTTGGGATCTTGGGAGGATTGACCGACCTCAAAGTTTGATTGTTGTAGGGACAACCGATACTCCTCAGGAGAGATGTTCTTCGGAATAGTAGATTCTATGTAGACATCTTCGAGAAGTGACGCAGTTCTTACGGACTGAGTAGTAATAGTGGGTGTAGACGCGGCCACACAGACAATGGGTCGGACAGGTGCTAAGGTGACCTTAGGATATGACGTGAGGGGTGTCCTTGGGAACATCCATAACGAAGGAATAATCAGCCTTGTAGAAGGAGTTGATACTCCCATAGAGGCGACAACAGTCATAATATGACTTAAAGATATATACCCTGCTGGAAGCAAAGGACTCGGCGAAGACATGATAGATAACTCGGGGCTGTCTTTTGGGAACAACCAGTAATCTTCATCAGATGTGGGGATTTCCTCACTAGGAGAAGGACTGGATGAGCCCATATCTGACCTTGTTGGTAGATCTTCTAGAAGACGACGAGGACTAGGAGGAATGACAACAGCTAGAAAAGGCTGAACCCAATATAAGAGGAGGGAAATATTCCCCTACTCCAAATCCAAACCAAGTGTTGGATAAGGGCCAATTGAACTCAACTGGTCCTCCAAAGGGAAGATCAGATAGAACCATTCCCCCATCGGGAAACTCGGAGACAATGCACTGCTGAGGTTCAGCAGAGGATTGGGAGACCTCCGATGAATCGTCTATGTAAGGACTACCAGTAGATGAAACTAAGGGTTCCGCCACTGTGACAGTAATGATAAGAGGAAGAGATCAAACAAAAAAACACACGGGCTAAAACACTAAGGCACACAATCAAACGGCCAACAAGAAAAATCTAAAAGGGCGTATGATCGCAGGTGATTTATTTTACCACATTGAAACTTATAAACTTCACTGTTTCATGTTTTAAGAGTCGAGAAACGGATGAAAGGTGACTCTATCTCTTTCCATTTTGAAACAAGCGTGAAAGGACAAGCACTTGGTGATCCTTTCAAATTTAATGAGTTAGAAAAGATCGAAATGACTACTCTGGAACTCTAGGCAAAGGGTGCACCAGATATCCATGAAATACAATATACACCTTGGTTTCAAAATGAAAAATAAATCAACCAAGGACTTGACGAACATGCAGGAAATCTCCCTGAATGCTGTGTCTGGTGTATCACGGGTATAAGGCGGCAGACTCAGCTTCATATGGATAAATGATAGAAACCTAGTGGGGTCTTTCTTTATATACGCAACGGTACGGGGAGCACAAGTCCGTACCAGTGCTGTCTAAAGCCAAGAGGAGAACGACAGCTACTAGGTTTAACGGCGCTGGAACACGTCACTAGCCTAGACCTCTGAATATTTCGTTAATGTTTCAATGCTGCCTGTTGAGGAGGTAAATCCCCTCTACGGACAGAGGCGATCCCTACTAGCCCAGATCAGATCTAGCAACAATCAAACACGCTACAATGCAGGTTCCTAATTGTAAATAAACCGACTTGTGAGGAAGGCTTACCTGGAATTGAACGCTATCTTCTATAGAAGAGGTGGTGCTCCCGTTCCTTTGCCCTGGCAGATCACAATCCTCACGATCTCCGTGATCAGGCACCTGCACATGCAAGAAAAAACACAAACGCAAGCATAAAATCCAGTGCATACAACTATATATCAGTCGAAGAGGATATAACTCATGAACATGATCAAGAACAAGAGTGGAACCATAACCGATAGTCGCTTATCATTAAAGAGTCAAAAGAATAATAAAACCATAGCTTCAATGCAACACTCTCCTTTAGCAAGTCGTTAGCACAACATGTCTCAGAAAATCCTGTCGGGGATGGGACAAGCCTCTCTCTCCGGATACTTGGAAATAGTCTCCTTGCTTGGATTTTGCCTTAGGGAATCAAGAAGGCTTTTGCAGCATGAAAGCTCTTGGGAACTTAGAAATTCTGCCACTCTTTGGAACTAGCTTGCAAATGGAAATGGGCAAGATTTTATAGAAGGATGAAGGGGAGTTGGGATCCCTATAATTATGGGATTGGCCCTATCATCAAGGAAGCTTCCATGAGAGGTGGAAAACCACTTCCTCTCTATGGAAATCCGTAGCCAAACCTCCCAACTCAAGATAGAAATCAGCCTAGTAATATGTTAGGATGAAACTTCTGCCTTTTATTTTTTTAAAACACCTCTTAATATGGTTGGCGCGGGTACGGCTCTATGAAAGAGCGCCAACTGGCGCGCCCTCTTTGGAGGATTTCCCTCTTGGCGCGAGGGCTGAACTATGGAACCGCGCCAATGGAAAAAGAGCTATTTTAGGGTTTTTTGCAGGGTTAAATCTCATCTTCAGAGGGATGCAATGAAAGTATTTTCAAGCCTTAACTCTGCCTACAGGTCACGGAATGAGCCCTCCAATGTGCGGGATGGGGATTGTAGGGACGGTGACAAATTGCTGTGTAACAAATGCCCCCTAAAGCATGAGGCCCAAAAGAGAGAGAGAGAGGGGTGAAATGCTTTACGAGAACATGCCAACCGAAAACACCGCCATCGGAAAACTTGCGGAGAGAAGTACAACTGATGTCTCAGATACATGATATATATGCGTGGTATGGGCGCAGCCATCCATAACAGAGTGTACAATAATCTAGATCCAAGGCATGGATGCAGCCATCCAATGAAGATCGATAAATAGACTCAGGTATGGTCGCAGCCATCCAATCAGTGAGTCATGTCAATAATCATAATAATCCACAATGTCACAGCCTGGATTACAACAGACACAATCCGGGGTCTTGCACTCCATCTCGACCCGAAAAAAGTACAAGTTCAAGCATGCGAATAAGTGAGCTAAAGTCGAACATGCAAGAACATCATCTGATTACCAGCCAATGATGAAAGCTATTAACAGACGCGAGAGGAACCACCAATAATGACAATGGCCCTCAAGGTACTATAGGTAAAATCTACGGCATGTGAATCAATGAGCTGGTGTCGAACACTCGTAGAATCACTCGATCGGAGGCCAATGATGAAAACCTCACGTCGAATGCGACGAACCTGCCATTGAGGCATGCAGGCTCCAAGGTACCATGAAAGAGTCTCTAGACCATCTTCCTGGATAATGAGCTGAAGTCGACGGGAAGTGACCTTGATCGAAGGTGGGACATAATGTTTCCCACATCATCGACACGAGACAAAGGAACATAATGTTTTTGTGAATCAGGATTATATGAGAATTAGAGGAAGGTTGATACTTGCAGAGGTCAACTTCTCTTGAACATGTAAACGGCACGACAGTGGACTTGGTAGTATTTGACATCAACGGATCAGAGGTCATGGTGACGAGGCAATGAGCAGATGAGAGGTCAAAAGGGATTATCCAAACCCATGGAGGCAAAGTGAAGAACGAGATGAGATGTCCCCAACCCGACACGAATGCAGACAAGTGCCATGTTCAAGAGCGACATACTGCCGACACGACAACGATGCTGGTTCCATTTTCCCCCACCATTTCTAGCGAGTACCCCAATTATTTTTGATAACAAGCTTGAAGGGGATAGCATATGCTTGTAATATAAGTCCGCCCTTCGGGCGAATCCATCCTAGTACATTTAACGAGCCCTAGGAAAGAGGAACTCAGAGAACGTCATTTCGACTGAATCCAATGTCATCAGGGTTTAACGAGTCTGACAAAGGAAGAACTCGGCGTCTTTTCATGTTTAGAGAGTTTGAAAAGACAACAGAAAAGTAAACTCCAAAGGTCCCTTTTCGTAAATAGTTTCTCAGACCCGAAAAGGTAGAAAACAATATCCGAGAAAACCTCCTAGTCGCGATAGGCTAGGGTATTCCTTTTTCGTAAATAATCCATCCCAGCCCGAAAAAGGGGTAAACGTATACTGGGTAGATGTCGATTCGTGTCCACTTTAACAAGATCGAAATGACAAGGGCCTCGGCAATCTTTTCATGTTTAGAGAGTCAGAAAAGAGCTGAAAGATGACTCCAGAGTGACTTTTTCGTGTATTTACCAAGTCCGAAAAAGTATAAAATACAACTCGTTTCACTGTTTCAGTTGCATGAAAGACCTGTTGCTGCACAAAAAGGCAAGTGTAAAACCCATTTTCGACACAAATACATTAAAATATTCAGAAAAATAACTTTCAAAACCTATTTTGAGTTCAAAAAGTTATAAATATGTCAAATGGTGAAAATAGAATTACTTTTTACTATTTACCTCACCGAAGAACAACAGTGGTCCAGTTTGGTGTGCGAACTTCTGACAGTGATTACGAACGATCCGGGCTACCATTCAGAGTTCCGTCAGTTCCAGGTAAGAGGCGCTTCTTTGTACTCCATTTCAATCCATTTTTTAATAGTCTTCCATCATGCATTAGACTTCTGAGGCCACTTTTCAAATTTTTAGGGCTCCACTCATTGGCGCGGGTATCGGGCACGGACCCGCGCCAATGGGCTTTTACATGTAAAGGGCTCGCGCTAGCTGGCACGACTGTTCAGGAAACAGCCGCGCCAGCGGCAGAACCTCAATTTTCGCCTAAAAATTTGAAATTTTAATCAATTTGAATGAAATTTGAAGCCCATCAGAGATCTAATTAAGGGTTTTGACCATGTTGATGTAGTGAACCGAACAAAATGGTGATTGAGTGAAAAGAAAGGGAGCATGGTGAAGAGGATGAACAAGCCATGGAAAATGAAGTTTGCATGAATGCCCTCAGGAACTGTGGGCTGAAAAATTTCTTCCTAACACCTTGTTTACGAGCTTAGCCCGAGCTTCTATAATACTTGATCAATATGTGGGACGCAGATGAAAAAGTATTCAAACTCCGGGACCAAGTGTTAGAACTCGAGGTTGCTGACGTGTACTTCATAACTGGATTATCGCGCAGAGGTCCGGTGCCCATACTGACAGGGAGCAGACCCTCTGGTGAGAAAATGGAGCAAGTGATGGCACGAGTGTGCCGAAGGGCACAACTAGGATCCGGAAGTGGAAAGGTGGACATCCATACCTTTCCTGATCTGGTACTGAGAGTGGTGCTGCATACCATCACGCGGGCTGCGGGGTCGCAGGCACCGCACGAGGCCACAAAGCCCCAAATTTTGTTAGCCTCAGAGTGTATGACTCCTCTATTGTTCGACTGGGCCACAACAGTGATGATAAACATAAAGAGGCAACTGACCAAATGCAAACAAGCCAAGATGAAATAGTTCAGCTATGGTTCTATCCTGGTATCGTTCATTCTAGAACGATTACCAATCTTCCAGGGCCAAGGGGCCATAGTAGCTGAGCCTATTCCACGAGAGCCAAGAATGGCTCGCTGGGCAGCACTGATGCCCAGAGCTGGAGGGGGCCAACATATGTCCTAGAGGCCGGAGTTTTTTGGGTGGTTGCGGTGTCAGTTGATTGTAGTGGAAGACTGGCCATATGCCGGTACCGATTTCACTGGTGATCCAGATCTCCCATTGCCGGAGGGAGATGATTGGGACGAGGAGTTGGGTATGACCCCTTCTCTTTTTTATTTTATATTTTATGATTTTTTTTTGTTAATACATGTTCTTCCTGACACATTTTATATGCATGCAGACGTGGGTCCAGAGAGACTAGTCGGTATGTCTCCTATCGCACGGAGGACTCTTCCCCCACCTGATCCTCAGGCAGAGGGTGCAGAGGGGGGGGAGTTAATCCAGAATCTCAAGGGCATCGCCTGAGGGATCCCAGACTACGCCTGGCTGGCGGATGTACCGATGGCGTACCAGAGACACACGGTGGGAGTACCCAGTTGCCTCCACCGAATTCTGAGACGCTTAGTGCGTGCAGTTACTTGTTATCATGAGCACCATGCGGATTAGACTCCTAGGACTTTTATCATGCATATTTTTTGAGAGACATGTCGTCTCCGGATGTATTAAGACGAACATATATATTTTTTGATTTAATGTGATGCACACTATGTAAACATTTCGATATATATATACATATCTATTCTGGATGGATCTTTCTCTTTCATGTGACAATGATTTACAAATTGCGCAAATGCCTATCTAAAACCAAATTAGCTACTGCATCAGTTAACACATTCATATGCCTGGGAATATGTTGGTATGTAATATAGTCAAAATTTCTTTCCAGTAAACGAATGCGTAGATACAGACGTAAGATGGATGGGTTTCTGACCGAATAATAACCGTTCAGTTGTAATACTACAAGTTGCGAGTCTAGATACGCAAGTAATTCACGGATACCAAGGTTTACAGACTCGGTTAATAATTCTAATACAGCACTATATTCCACGATGTTATTTGTAGTACGTCCCAGACACACACCTTGCAGGTTGACCAACTCACCAGCAGGATCGTAGATTACCCAGGCTGCTAAAGACAGATTCCTGGTACTGCGGGAGGCACCATCCACGAAACCAACAAACGGATGAATGGACATCTGCACAATCAGGAAGACCCGATCAACAGAAAGATGTTTACATTGCAAACCACACCACACATGCACACAAATAAAAAACACACACTTATGTACACACACCACACCAAAAATCACTTCAGGCACAGTATTTTTTGAGGTACAACCCATTTCTGGGCGGCGCCAGCGGAACTCCTTCATAATCTATAAGCTCATAAGCCCCATTCCTCAAAACGTGTTTTACTATGTAGGGCCCATGCCACATAGGTTGGAACTTGCCAGCCCCAAGCTTGTCATGTGCTTGATCGTACAGGAGGACGAGGTCTCCTTCAACAAAGGAACGAGGAGAAACTGATTGATCGAAGTGAGATTTGACCTGCTTCTTTTGTGCTTCAATAACTAAAGAAGCTAAGCGGTGGTTTTCATCTAACCGTTCCAGATACAAAAGACGCTCTTCCTCAGTAGAAGTGTCCGGTAGAAGTTCCACAGCTAATTTCAACGAAGGAATCTCGCATTCAACCGGAAGAGTTGCTTCCAGACCATACACCAATTGAAATGGTGTGAATCCAGTTGCACTCTTTGCAGATGTCCGGTATGCCCATAGAGCTGAGAACAGTTGGAGGTGCCAATTGGATTTTTGGATACCAAATTTTTGTTGAAGCATAGTGACTAGAACCTTGTTCACTGCTTCAACCTGGCCGTTTGCCTGAGGGTAATACAACGTTGAGCTATCGTGATGTAAGCCCAACTTTGAAGTCAGCTCAACCATCATATAATCTCGGAAATGAGTACCGTGGTCAGTAACTATGGCTTGCGGGACCCCGAAACGTGCAATGATATGGTTGAATATGAATTGGGCAGCTGTCTTACCATCGAAAGCTAGTGTAGGCATCGCTTCGGCCCACTTGGTGAAGTAGTCGACAGCGACAATGATATACGCATGCCCCCCGGCCGAGTGAGGGTTACATGTCATAAAATCCATGCCCCATTTCGCAAAAGGGCCGATGGTAATAACAGGATGAAAAGGGAGAGGCGGCGCGCGCATCTTGCGTTGAAACACCTCGCACGTGTGACATTTACGGACTGCAACAATACAATATTTGAATATTTACAGCTAGAAATAACCTGCTCACAGAATCTTCTGGGCAGTAGCATATCTGGACATATGTCCACCACAGGCACCACTGTGGCAGTCATTTAGAACCCTTTCAGCCTCTTCCAAGGTTAGGCACCAACGGAGCACCGAATCTACTCGAATACGGTATAAAGTATCTCCTACGATGCGGTAGGGTTGAGACTGATGCCGAATCCGACGTCGGGCATCTTTAGTCAACTCAGACCGAAATGTGGAGGTCTGAAGATACACGATTATGTCGCCATACCAAGGGTCGCGAGTACTGTTGAGGAAAAGAGTTTCGTCCGGGATATGATCCTCGGAAAGTGAAGGAGTGGAGTCTGTCGGGAATGAGCATATAAGATCTGCGAAAACCAGTGATTTCTTTGACTTAGCGGTAGTGAACTCTAAGTCAAACTCCTACAGGATAACGATCCATTTGGAGTATTTTCCCCCGAGCAATTGTCTAGAGAGAATATATGTCATGGGGTTGCAATCCGAAACCACTGTTATCGTACGCAATAGGATGTAATGGCGAAAACAATGCACAACGTGTACTGCTGCTAACGCCAACTTCTCGACGTGAGAATAACACGTTTCTGTATCGAGAAGGTTTCGCGATAGATAATAAACAACATGTTCATTACCATCATCATCATCCTGCACCAGAACCATAGCAATGGTGCTAAACGCGACGACGAGATATAAAGTGAAATCGCGGCGATAATCGGGTGGACGAAGCAAAGGAACATTAACCAATAACGTCTTTAGCTTCTCAAAGGACTGCTGAGCAATTTCGTCCCAATGGAAGGGGACATTCTGCTTTAATAGGCGCGTGAATCCTTTAGCCACCTCCGCGTAGTTCGGGATAAAGCGTAGAAGGAAATTTGCCTTTCCCTACAGACTCTGTAACTGACATAACGAGGAGGGTGATGGGAGGTTGATGATAGCCTCAAATTTTAAAGGGTCAAGGCGAATTCCGTCTTTGGAGACTATAAATCCCAAAAGACAGCCATAATCCACACATAAGATGCACTTATGAGGATTGAGCCTAATATTGTAGCGCCTACAGTGGAGGAAAATCTGGCGGAGGTGTTCAGAGTGATCCTCTCGCCCAGCTGAATGAGCTGGCAAGTCGTCCAGATAAGGCTGAACGATATGGCGAATGTCATGGAAAGCATAAGACATCGCACGCTGAAAAGTGGCTCCAGCGTTCTTCAAGCCGAACGGGAGCTTTTTATACGCGAAGGTACCCCACGGACAGATGAACGTAGTATTGTGTTGATCTTCAGGTGCAATATTGATTTGATTATGTCCTGAGAAACCATCCATCAAGGAATAGATCTCACTTCCGGCACATTCGTCGATAATCTGGTCTATGAACGGAGTGGGATAGTTATCTTTTGGACAGGCGCGATTGATGTCGCGGTAATCAACACAGACCCTAATAGTACCCTGCTTTTTATCAACAGGAACAATGTTAGAAACCCATTCTGTGAGGGGGATGGGATAAATAATGCCCGCGTTCAGAATTTTTTCAACTTCTGCCTTAATTGCAGCAACTTTCCGAGGATGCATGGGGTGTAAGCGTTGGCGCACGGGCTTCGCACCTGGATAGGTTGGAATCTCATGCACTACGATACTGGGATCAATCCCCGACATTTCCTCGTAGGACTAGGCGAACACATCTCTAAATTCTTTGAAAAGATCAGTATAGACTTGAATCTCATCAGGAGAACAAGTCACTCCCACGTGAATATTCTCAACGATCCCCGGTTTTACGGAGATGTTGATCGGGATGGTTTGAGTGATATTACTCAGGTTTCCCTCCGAAAAAACCTCATGCGTCAAGATGGGCGTTTGGAGAGGGGGAGTAGGAACCTGAGATGCATAACGCTCTAGATAATCTGACATTGCCCCCAAGCTAGGAATAAAAGAGGAGCAATGATGTCCATCGCCCCAAGGCATCTCCTCGAGAGACATAGTTTCAATGATGGCTTCATCGGAAGGAAAAGTCTCTTTGAGAGGATCAAGAGAATCGGCCTGACCAAGCCAGGGGGATTGAGAGTAAACATCTAGAGCCATGCTCAAAGGAGCATGCTGAGGAGGTGGAGGATCAGATGCGGCAACAATTTCACAGTAGCTGATCTCTACTGGAGTCAAGGGCATTGATTCTCCAAACTCAAACACCTGCTCAGGCGTAGGAATAAGCCAGGGGTCATCAGACTTGGAAATCATGTTAACTTGAGCGGTGTGCGGTGGTGGTGCGGTGGTGGGTCCTTGAAGAGAATGGGTCCAACACTATCAGGGGGATTTGGAATCTGATCCACGTATGGTACGTTGTTCTCGGAAGTGGAGGTCAAGAAGGACAACTGATCCACCGTAACGATTTTGCCCTCGTGAGGGAACTTAAGAAGTCGAAAGATGGTGGATGGCACGCAAAGCATGGCATGGTTCCAGCTGCGGCCAAGAAGTATGTTGTAGTTGAGCCTGGCGTCGACTACTTCTACTTGCACGTTGACAGTCTTCCCCTGTAAAGTGATCGCTAAACTCTCAAGAACACCCAGGGGTTTGGATTCCCGACCATCAAATGCCTCGAGGGAATTGGGAGATGACGCAAGGGCTGGAGAGCCAATGGCCTTCCAGCAAGTGGATGACATGACGTAGGTAGAAGCACCTTCATCCACAATGGCCCTATGGATGTTAAGACCGTTAATCCCGACTTGAATAACAAGAGCTATCTGATGTGGAAGTTGGGGGAGAAATTCTCTAAATCGAAGGCGAGAAGACTCGAATCGGCGGGATCAATGCCACCAATTGCAGACAATAAAGCCTTCCATTGCGAAGGACAAATTTGAAGAACTTCTAGTGTAGACATAGCATAAGGTGCCTGTGCCAAATCCTCAACAATGCTGTAATGTTGAGCGGCACGAGCATTCGGATTATAAGAAGATCTTCGAAGAACACCTTTAGAAGGTGGCTTCACAACAGGTTCAGGAGTAGGCTTCTTGATTTCCAACGAACCGAAGACAGGTGGGGGAGCCGGTCCATCTGCAACTGCCTTCCCGGGTGCCTGTCGCGATTCGCTGTAATCCTTCGAACGCGTAGCGACAGAGATAGGTGCAGCGACCTTCATCATGAAAACTTGGGACCCAAACGGTGCAGATGGTGACGGCTGTTCGACCATCTGGGTCTGCTGAGACAGGAATGGCTCCTTAAGAACTGCCAGAGGCCCTTTTGAGCCCTTGAGAAGTTGACTAACTTCGGATCGTCGTGGACAATCCTTAGTATAATGGTCTCCTTCACAAATGAGGCAAGGGTACTTCGGTTTACGCTGAGAGCCATCCTCAGTGTGAGATTTGGATTCTGGCCTCGGGGCATCAGGTTTGGATTTACCTTTGCCCTTATTTTTCCCCTTGGAGGCTTTGTCCGCAGGATTGGCCTGAATGGCGTTCACCTCCGCAGTTTTGCCAGAATCTGATGGGGCGGGACTAGCAGGAGTATTGTTGGAAGAATTAGACTTCTGCTTCCCATTCGAAGATTTCTTCGAATTCTGAGATACAGAACAATGACACCATTTATTGCGGGGGTAGGTGGAGCCTTAGAGGTTCCGGACCATGGGGCATCAGGAAAGATATCATAAAGCGTGCCAGACTGAGAATATACAAGATCCAGATATTGGGCACGCGCAATGGCTTGTTCCTCCGTCACACACGCTCCCATCGCAATATCTTGGGCGATTTTGTTCATGAAGGAGGTGGTGAACTAGTGAGTTAGTATCTGATCAGGTATATGAAACTTGATCAGTTTACGACGACGCCGCCACTCATGAATGTGATAAAAAATGTGAGTGGCCTTGTCCTGCTTCAAAGAAGTCAGGAGGTGCGTCCCGGCTTCATAACGAACTGGTAACTGAAAGTGCGTGAGAAAAGCCATGGATAAGGAATTGAAATCTTGGAAGATACCATGGGATAACTCGATGTACCACTTAGAAGCAGCTCCAGTTAAAGTGCGCTGGAAAAGGCGCAGACGAATCAAGTCGTCGACCCAAGAGTTAGACGAACACCAAAGATTATACGTCATCACATGCGCTTGGGGGTCTTCTCCAGCTTTTCCCTCAAACTAGGGGAAATCAACTGGTATCTTGGTAGGAACCAGAGGCCAATATGGATTATGTAAAATCGGATCATTGGTCAATTTTGAAACATCCGGCAACTCCAAGGTGGCCAAGAACGGCAATGGCGGATTAACCGGCATGCCAGGCCCGGGATGAGGATCGGTACCTGTACTCCACAATGGTTGTGAATATCCTTGCCCCCATGGGTTCTGTCCCGTAGGATTCTGACTGTTGGGGGTATAGGTCGTATAACCAGACTGATTTGGATGCTGGTAACCAGTGTGTGGGGCTTGATAACCAGAGTGCGGACCCTGGTTAGGATTCGGCCCTGTATAAGCAGCATTTGGATTTGGCTGCTTAGTATAGGTATAACCGAGTGGAGGAGGATAATACTGAGAGCCTCTGGGGTGGTTATAATTCGGTTGAGATTGACCATGAGGATAATAACCACCCTGAGGATGAGTCGGCTGCTGATAGGTGGAACCCTGCGGAGCCTGATAACTAGGGCGCAGCTGTTGATTTGGCTGCGGCATCGAATGAATCGGCTGCTGGGCAGAGTTAATAGAATGATCGAGCTGCCCTAAGTGGACAGGTTGACCCGGATAAGAGGGCTGACCTGAGTGAATAGGTTGACTCGGCTGAGAGGGTTGACCTGAGTGAACAGGTTGACCCGGATAGACAGGTGGCGCCGGTTGTGCAGGCTGAACTAGCGATAAAGGAGCCCCAGGTTGTACTGGATGGGCCGATTGGCTCGGAGGCGGAACACCAGGTTGTACCGGATGGGCCAGTTGGCCTGGTGGAGGAATAGGGCCAGGTGTTTTATGGTAACTGGCTTGACCTGAGGCGGAACCATGGGATGGTCCCGGCTGATATGCAACGTTATAAACAATAGGATACTGCGGTTGCATTGGTTGAGAAGGCTGGATCTGCCCCCCAGGACCATATACTGGTCCCGGTTGGTACCTCGGCTGAGGCTGTACAGGTTGACCGGAAGGGCTGTAATACTGTCCTTGCAGACTGTACGATGGCCCTTGCTGGCCCGCAGGATAGCCCTGCACGGGCTGCCCTTGTGGGTCATAAGGATAGCCAGGTTGGCCCGAAGGTTGGCCTTGGAAAGGTTGCCCTTGCAGGTTATAAGCCTGGTTATAAGGTAAACCTTGAGCATGGAGGTAAGCCTTAGGAGCGGGTAGACGCAAAATGTCCCCGTGCTCATCATACTGACCTGGAAAAGCATACACGGGTGTACCATCCTGTGCATAGTGCGAAAAATAAGAGCGGTTGGGATCTTGGGAGGATGGTCCAACCTCGGGGTTCGGCTGTTGCAGAGACAACCGATACTCCTTCGGAGAGATGTTCTCCGGTATAGCAGTTGCTAGATAGATATCTTCAGGAGTTGGCATAGCCCTGGCAGAGGGTGCTACGACAACAGGAGAAGAGGCGGCCACACAAACAGTGGGCCGAATGGGTACAGAAGTAACGGGCGTCTGAGGAGACACCCTCGGTGAAGGAGCAGCTGGCCTCGGAGAAGGAGCTGACACTCCCATAGAGGCAGCAGCGGAAATAATCTGACCCAAAGACCCTAGGGACCTCAAGGATGAGGACCGGGCTGACATAACAACATTTCTTCCGTAGTTGCTCTCCTCGGAAATAATCTTCGCAGCCCAGGATTCCCATCACGTTGGGATTTCCTCACCAGAATCACTCATGTTTGAGCCTGCCACTAGATCTCGCAATAGACGGCGAGGACTAGGAGGAAAAATAGCAGCTATAAAAGGCGAACCCGATGTAAGAGAAAGGAAATCAGCTCCTAATCTCAATTCAAACACAGGGTCCGAAAAGGGCCAATCGAACTCAACTGGTCCCCCAAAGGGTTGCTCAGAAAGAACCGGTCCCCCGTCAAGAAACTCGAAAAAAACGGGCTGTTGTGGTTCAGTAGAGGATTGGGACACCTCTAATGAATCGTCCGTGTAAGGACTACCAGTAGACGAAACCGAGGGTTCCGCCACCGTGACAAAAACGACAAGAGAAAAGATCAAACACACACATGGGCTGAAAAAGAGTCAAGACACACGATCAAACGGTCAACAAGCAAAATCTAAGAGGGCATGTAATCGTGGGTGATTAATTTTTACCACACTGAAAAATAAGAAACTTCACCGTTTCATGTTTTAAGAGTCGAGAAACGATAAAAAGGTGACTATCTCTTTCAGATTTGACACAAGCGTGAAAGGACAAGCGCTTGGCGATCTTTTCAAATTTAGGGAGTGAGAAAAGATCAAATGACTGCTCAGGAATACTAGGCAAAAGGGTGCATCAAATAACCGTGAACTGCAATATACACCTTGGTTTCAATAATGAAAGAGAAATCAACCAAGGACTTTCCGTACGTAAGTGTGCAATTCCCCCCGATTGCCGGTGGTTCGTGTATCACAGTGTGATAAAGGCACTGCTTCCACGGACAGTGACTGAACCCAGTGGGGCCCCTATACACGCGATGGCACAGTAGCACAAATCACTTCATTACTGCCTAAAGCCGTGGCGAACGACAACTACCAGGTTTTAAGACACCCCAACAATGCTCTAGCTCAGGGACCTCTAAATGTGCTTCGTTAGATTTCAATGCTGCCTTAGTGTAAATTGAGTAGATTTTAAAGTTGATCTTCAATTACGTTTCAGTTTTCAGGCCCTAACGAATGTGCTGTCTCAAAAATCTCTTAAATGCAAAACTACATGCCACAGTACACCATTTTGTTCGATGAAAACTAGCTACGGAAGAGTTGAGAGTTTTTACACAAACAAAATGATTAGAAGACAATCAATGATATCTCTAATGCAACTAATGAAACTTAAAACTTTTCTTTCAAATTCACTAAATACTAGTAAAATGGAAAAGATTTCAATTTTCACTAATCAACCAAAAGCAAAAGAGATTTTTTTTTCAATGTCTGATAGCTAGATGCACTAAACAAACCGAAAACAAATAAGAAGCAATTCGAGAAATGATATTAAGAGAGCGAAACCAACAAATTTCACTCAATGGCACAAACAATCAGATCTCAAATCGACAAAAAGTCTCTCAAAACCAAGAAAAAGTCCCAAAGACACCAATGAGCCGTGTGATCTAGGCCCAAAATGAAGCAAAGCGAAATCCGAATGAAAATGAAATCAATCACTCAAAAGACGCAACAATATGATAGACAACTGTCAAACGAATGCAAGGAAGCAATCCCACAGCTGACTGAACGAACGGAAACCAAAAACTCCCAAGGGAGGCTCGACTCACAAAGGCACCTAGATGCCCTAGGGCTCATATGAAAAATCGAAAGAAATAAGCAAAGAACCAAAGGAAGGAGGTTCCAACCAGTCCAACCAGGCTCCAGTGCACTCAAACAGCCGAAAAAACAAGATCAAAATCACAAGTCAGCCTCAGAAAGCTTGAAACACAGCAAACCCTAATAGCTCACAGGATTGGCGCGACTGTGAGCTTGAAATTAGCGCCAGAAATGAAATGGCGCGGGTGATACACAGGCAACCTACGCCAATCAGCGCGACTGTTACGCTAAAAAGCATGCCAGCCAAGTTTACTATGGAAAAAATAAAAAACAAGAAATCTCAGACACAGACAAGTGAAAATAAGGCTAAAACAAAGCCAAAAAAACAAGAAAATCCAGTCCAAAGAGTTGACCAAGCAAGCAAGACCAAGAAGTTAACCGGAAAGAGAAGACAAAACTCCAAGTTGTTCAGTCCGTAAACCAAACCGGAGATCGACTGAAGCAGCGTTGATCTACTCCGCTAATGCAGAGCAAAAGCGTTTCGAAGGCTATCTGGCTGTGCTTCAGACTCCGTCTATAGTTTACAAATCAAACAACAAGCTGAGTCCCCAGCGGAGTCGCCAAATTGTTGAGGAGGTAAATCCCCTCTGCGGACAAAGGCGATCCCTACTAGCCCAGATCGGGTCTAGCAACAATCAAACACGCTACAATGCAGGTTCCTAATTGTAAATAAATCGACTTGCGAGGAAGGCTTACCTGGAATCCAACGCTGTCATTTGTAGAAGAGGTGGTGCTCCTGTTCCTTTTCCCTGGCAGATCACAACCCTCACGATCTCCGTGATCAGACACCTGCACATGCAAGAAACAACACAAACGCATTCATAAAATCCAGTAAATACAACTATATATCAGTCGAAGAGGATATAATTCATGAACATGATCAAGAACAAGAGTGGAACCATAACCGATAGTCGCTTATCATTAAAGAGTCAAAAGAAGAATACAACCATAGCTTCGACGCAACACTCTCCTTTAGCGGGTCGTCAGCACAACATGTCTCGATAAAGCCTGTTAGGGATGGGACAAGCCTCTCTCTCCGGATACTTGGCAATAGTCTCCTTGCTTGGATTTGGCCATAGGGAATCAAGAAGGCTTTGGCAGCATGAAAGCTCTTGGGAACTTGGAAATTCTGCCACTCTTTGGCACTAGCTTGCAAATGGAAATGGGCAAGCTTTTATAGAAGGAGGAAGGGGAGTTGGGATCCCTATAATTATGGGATTGGCCCTATCATCAAGGAAGCTTCCATGAGAGGTGGCAAACCACTTTCTCTCCATGGAAATCCGTAGCCAAACCTCCCAACTCAAGATAGAAATGAGCCCAGTAATTTGTTAGGATGAAACTTCCACCTTTTATTTTTAAAAAACACCTCTTAATATGGTTGGCACGGGTACAGCTCTATGACAGAGCGCCAATTGGCGTGCCCTCTTTGGAGGATTTCCCTCTCGGCGCGAGGGCTGAAATATGGAACCGCGCCAATGGAAAAAAAGCTATTTTTAGGGTTTTTTGCAGGGAGATGTCTTTAGGGCAATTAAAGCTCATCTTCAGAGGGATGAAATGAAAGTATTTTCAAGCCTTAGCTCTGCCCACAGGTCACGGAATGAGCCCTCCAATGTGCGGGATGGGGATTGTAGGGATGGTGACAAATTGCTGTGTAACAATGATGAATCAGCAGGATTCTATACAAAGGAGGGAACCTCAATCTCAAGATTGGGGATTGCAGCATGAGAAGATACAGAGGAATAAAGCCAGGGAATATTTTCTGAGTCTTGGGAAATACTTAGAACTGCAGAAAGAGAAATTGGTGATTGAGTCATCAATTAAGACCACTAGGTCTTGTGATTTGAAAGTTGACAAATTGGTTGTGTTGATAGGCATGGCAGAAAGAAATCCATCTTGTGGAGTTGTTTTGAGGGATGATGGATTGTTATAGAAGGAGTAAGGTGAGGCTATCATGCCTCCTGTAAGTGAACTTTCTGTTTCTACAGATGACAAAGAAAAAGAGATGTTTTAGAATGAAGATGAGCAGCCGAAAGAAGATGAGACAGTCATGTCTCATGTGCAGAAATTTGTTGCTATTGGTAGCAGAGAAGAATTGGATTGTTCGAATAGCAAAAGGAAGATTAGAGAGAAGGCTGTATGGTAGAATTTTGGGGCTGCTACAACTGTAGAAAATCAGATTTTTACTCTGATAAAAGATGAAATCTCAGTGTTTAAAAGACTTGAGGTGATTAGCAGAATCATTCAAGAAGAAAGAAGGCACTTGTTGAAGATTTCCCAGGAAGAAGAAGAAGAACATGCTAAATTGAAATTACAGCATGCTGACAATGAGATATAAGCACAAAACAAGTGGATGGGATTTTTACTGTAGACATTCAGAAAAGAAGGTGAAATGGCTGAACAACGACTTGGAGTTTTGCTGGAGAAAATGCTGGATCAACAAACTGAAGTGTTGCTAGAAGAGGAGAAAGAAGGACAAAGTTTCTAATTTTGATTTTTTTTTTATGACTGCAGGCACTGATGAAAGGACTAAGGCATGTTTAGTGCAAAAGAATAGAAGAGATGAGGATGATGACTGGCAATTCAATTACCAGTCTGAGGATTTGCTGAAGACAAAGAGTAGAGAGAAATTGTCATGAGTGACAATCTAGAAGAGTTTTTATATAGTAGAAGAAAAGAGGGTATGGATGATTGGGAGGCAGTAAGAAGAGCTACAGACATAGCTGAAGTTCAACAATCAAGGAGGAATAGTATCCGGCAGTTAGAAGAAAGATTAGATAGAGAAATTGAAACTATAAGAAAACTGATGATGAAGGTGACTGAGAAAAAGACAACAACAAAGAAACAAAGAAGTAGCAGCAACAGAAAACCAGAAGGAGGCTATAAAAGTGCAGCCAGTGGAAAGCTGCAGCACAAAGTATGGAAGCCAGGAGGAATACAAAGGAATAATGCTGCAACAGATGACCAGTTGCAGAATAAAGTGTGGGATCCAGGAAGATAAAGATGAAAGCACATGATCAGGAGATCATGAACTATTTTAACCTGGGGAGTCTGATGCAGGGGCATTAGGCTCAAAACAACCTTTGTACATAAATAAATATAAAAGGGGGTCTCATGTTTTAATTCCCCATGTAATTATTCATAGTTGAGTAATTTTTAGTTAATTAGAGAGGAAAATGTAACTGCCCGGATGATTAGTGGGCATAGGAAGAGACAGTCCGTCTCTGTTTGTCAGAGGGTTAGTCTAAGAGTTAGAGATTTGAAGAGTTTTGAGCTGTTAGAAGAATTGAATCAATTCTGTTGTTTTTTGTATAAGAATAAGCCTGATGAGGCAAAATGGAAAGGGACCTGCTTAGAGATCTGCATAGGTTGCATAGAACTGTAGAGGAGACAGATTAAAGGAGAAGGGTCAATTGATCAAAGATCTACCCAGTTAAAGACTTGTAAGTTAATTCACTATATAAATGAGGAAATTGTCTCAGTATAACTCTGCATTTGTTGTTTATACTCTGTGTAGAGAATACCTTGTGTATTTGTGCGTTCATTGATTACTTCTGTTATGAATCTCTGTAATTATGTATGGTATGAATCTCTGCATGTGAAGTTAAAGGTGAAACCTATTAAGAAGTCATAGTGGTGGGGTTCGAATTCCCTGTATATACCTCCTTGTAATGGAGGACTGGTTTAGTTGATATGTGCAATAGGGAAATTGGTTTCTGTATAACTGGCTTCAAATTCAATAGGCAATGGCATAAGGGTGCCTTGACATGCCATGTTGTTCGGGATTTATAATGAATTGTGTGCGGTTGGAGAATTCGAAGGCATTAAACCCCTGGTGAGATTTTGTTAGCTTGTAGCCTATTCCGACTTAAATAGAGCGGGTCGACTGTGATTGTTGTGATATAATAGAAGAAAGGCGTTGGTGTTGTATGCGCCGCCTTAATTCAAGTCAGAGGAAAATTCTTTGTAATATGATTGGTGAAGCACTGACGGAACCTCGAGAAAGAGGATGGAACCTTGCGGGAGCAGTGAAACCGGAGAACGAGAAACAATGGTTTTCACACTTTTTAGGAGTGGTAAGGGGTAAGTGAAAAAAAATGCAATATTGTCCATCGATCGACACGTGGCCCCAGGCAGTTTGACAAAACCATTTTTATCGCACGAGTTGGGCGCGTTAAAGTTCGAGAGCAAATAAAATGTGATATTTGGTTTCATCCGTCAGATCATCCAAGCCGATCCGACGTCGTCTCAACCGTTGGATGGGCGCGTGGAGTTAACAAAGGTATGGCCCACTGATCTGCATTGAAACCATTTATTTAATAAGTTGGAAGGTGTGTGGGGCCGTGATACATATGTTATCAAAGTCGCATGGGTTTAATGAAGTGGGTTGATGATATAAGTCAAAGACCAGTGGAACACAATACATTAAGGAGTTTAGCACTATAGTCGCATTCGAAGGATTCAACCCATATATTAAAATGTTATGGTCGGGGTTTTAAATATACTTCTATAAGTCAAGTTCTTATTGATTGAGCTAAGAGGTTAAGTGCATTGGGCTAATTTCCTTTCAAAACAATACATAGGAGGAAGATTTCAATTATATTTGAGTGTGTTATTTAAATGCCAAAGGGCTTATCGTATGGGGACATATATAAGGGTTGCCTTTTATGTCAATTTATATAAATACTGTCATTGTATTCATTAATCAAATTCTAGGAGTTTCATAAATGAATCTGAACAAGAGTATTAGAGTAGACTCTCTTGGTGAAGGAAGGTAGTAAGAGAAGGGCTTCCGCCTCCTTTAAATTGTCAGATGAGATTGTTTCGAATAGCAAAACTTGGAGTTCATTTTCATACAAAGACATATTTAATTTTCCAATTAGAAAGAAAGTAAACAGGTTGAGTAGCCCAGATTTTGGGTTGGTTAGAAAATGAAGTTTTGAATGCAATTGTACACATAGCTTTGATGAAATTTTGAAAAAATCGGGACTGTGGTTTTTTATCCCCACCAAAAAGTCCAAAAGGAAGCACTCGATAAGCAAATTCCCCCCATGGAAAACTAAAGATAGTCTTGTCTTGATCCTCAAGTCAGATTTTTATTTGGTTATATCCACTGAAGCCATCTAAAAATGAAAAGTACTTTTTACCTCCAAGGGTACTTAGCACCTGATCAATGAAGTGAAGGGGAAAGTAATCCTTGAGAGTGGATTTATTTAATTCTCTATGGTCAATGAATACACCATCTCCCATCCATTTTTGGGATTAATACTAATGGAGAGACCCACTGACTATCAGATATAGGATAGATAAAAACAACATCTAAGAATTTTTGCAAATATTCCTTAACAACCTCTCTTAGTTCAGGGTTCATTTTCCTTTAGGGTTTTTAGATAGGTCGGGCATCTTCTTGAATATAGATATGATGAGTACAGGTTTCATGGGGGATGTTGTTAATTTCCTCGTAAATCCATTCAAAGGCATCAAGATGATCTCGCAAAAGGCTCACAAGCTGCTCTTGCTGGGATGAGTCTAGGTCTAAACCAATGTATAAATATTTTCCTAGACTAATCTCAACAAGGTTAGTGTTAGGCTCGAGAACATTTATGGTGGCTACTAAGCTCTGTAGTGATGATGGTGACTATTTGGGATCATAGTTTTCCTGGAAAATTGGACTAAAGATCTGATAAAGTGATTCAAAATTCTACATAGTGTGTAAGTTATCTAGAAAATATCGGATCACACCCTCCTCAGTAGACTCAGTATAATGTCGAATCAAAGAAAGGGACTAATTATCCTCTTCACTACTATCATAATCCAACCATAAGGTATCTCGAAGCTCCTGAATAGATTTAGCATGTGGGTAAAAGGTGACCTTTTTCCTAGCATCCCCATGGGAAATATACATGTCGCCTGGGCGAAATCCTATATAGGCATCTATTGTGGAAATCCATGGTTGTCCTAAGATAAATGGTGCCCCCCAATAGGATTCTTTAGTTGTAAAAAAATAAAATTTTCGGGGTACTCCCATGAATCGATCGGGACAACTACATCATCTAACACACCCTTAACCTGTGTGACCTTATTTCACTCTTCATTCTCATGTTTTCCTAAAGATGGATCCCCATTGGGATTTGAAACATAGAATGTTGTTTTACGATACTATGGATAATCCGAAATTTTTTGCAATTAATAACAACCATAGAAGTTTGAAAACCATTGTTCCATGGTTTTACTAGTCATAACATTAATATCCACTCCAAGGTCTATTAACACATTGGGCTCTAGGATACCACCTATCTGAACAGAGACAAATAGGTTTCTAGGATCAATATATTTCTCCATTTGATCACATCCTATCATCAACTCTCTTCCGTGAGGTTAAACTCTCTTCCTCCTTGGATTTTTAAGACAAAGTTCCCTAAAAATATTGGTACATATAGAAATCTCTTTTATAACATGCAACAGATGGAAATTTATGCAAATATTCCTCAACTCAGAAGCTAGCTTATACTCAAGTGTGGGGTCAAAATTCCCCACAACCAATCTCTCTGGAAAGGGAGGTTGGTTTGAAGAAGAAGGTAAATATTTTGAATGTGTGGGAACAAGATGAAAAGTGGCATCCTTTCCCGATCTCAGCTGGAGGTCATTGACCCCAACTAGCATCGTCCTATAAATAGGGAAAGAGAGCGGTCCAATAGAATGAATCATTTGCACTTATTTATTATTTGGGTTAGTCACTAGTTGTGATGGAAATTGAGGTGGTAAAAAAGGTGGCAGTGATGGCAGTGGTTGAATATACTGAGTCTGCTAAGGAAATGCTGCTGGTAATGTAGGTTGTGACATAGGATAACGAGCATATGATGTGGGATATGACTATGTAGGCATGGGATAGGAATAATGAGAATGTGGTGGTCCTCTCCATCCCTGTTGCCAAGGAAGAGGAGACTTCCCACACCGAGAATGATACCCATGCTGCTAAGATTGGGGGTAGTTCATTTTTTGATAGGGATAATGTGGTGCATTATAGCCAGAAAAATATGGTGCTCGTTCAGAAATCATACCTACTTACCTGTGGCCATGATTTTCGTGCTCCCATAACATGTAATGGCTCAGGTACCGAATGATCTCCCTCAAATGCTTCTTTTAATCTTGGAATGGATGGGAATTGTTCAGTAGGATGTTTCCCTGCACATATTACACAACTATTAACACTATTAACATATGCAAGAGACTCACGTATAAGATGTTTTCTTTTTTATATTTTGGACAATAAATGGATAATGCTTCTTGTTCTTCTACTAATTTCTACTGAAATTTTAAAGAATATTTTTTCTTATTAACAATATTCATAATTTCAGTTTTCATATTATCCATTTTATTTTCAAAACCAATGGTCATTACATCTGTAGATCCAAATCTGCTATTTCTATAATTTCTCCTGATTCCCTTACCAGATCTAGATTAGTTTCGTGAGAACTTCTTGCACATGTGACAAATTTGATCAAATTTTTTTGAGAAATATCTCCTTGTCCTATTAAATTCAAATTATTTCTGGAATCATCTGTAAGCCCTCACAGAAACAAGGTTCTAATAGTGCTTAGATAAAATTATTTTTTCGATCTTTGAAGAATATATAATAATCTTTCCATATATTCATCCAAGGTCCCATCTTCCCCCTGTGCAATAATAAAAACCTCGTCTTGCATTTATATTGTCTTACAATACTCCTGATATTTATTCAAGAACAACCTCTTAATTTTCTTCAAAGAAGCTATAGTATTCCCCCCAAGTCCTATGAACCAACGTAAAGCTGAATCCTTGAGAGTTGCAAGGAAAAGTTTTAGCTTCTGGGCATCCAAGGAATAATCATAACTCCTACACATTATATAAAACTCAAAAAGGAAAGAATTTTGATCTTCATGCACTTTACCATGAGAGTGTGGAAGAAAAAATGGTGGGATATTCTTCATTTGAACCCCTGCATGTGGATACACAATTAGAAACCCAAAAGTAGACTCCTCCTCCGTTGGTTGGTTCTCACCAGCCACTTCAACAAGTATATCTTCATTATTTGCCATTTTTTCTCCTTTACACAAACCACTTCCCATAGACTGTGAAGTTTGAATGTAATGAATATTTATCTTTTTAGTCCAAATAGTCTCCTCCTGCCCTTCTATCGGTTGTGATATTCCTAAACTATTGTCCCCAGAGTCCAGGTGAATGGTACCTGCGTGATGGTTTTGTGTACACTTGGAATTCCTTCTTGAAATAGAAGGCCCAACGTGAGAAAAAATTCCATTTTATCAATATTTCCTCTTTCCTTCTTGGGCTTCAAAACCCTACCTCTCCTAGTCATACATTTTAAAAGAAATCAAACCAGAAATAATTTGACAAAACTATAAAAAACATTGCTAGAAAAAATCAAATAAAATTCTTCATCTAGTTCAAAAATATGTCTACAACACATAATTAATTCCAAAGAAATTCCTTCAAGCAATAGAAGCACACTACACTTTGAAAAAATAAAGCAGACTTACCTCTACTGTAGAAAAAGAAAAAACTGGAATTTTACCAGAATTCTTTTCAATGCCTCCCGACAACAAAGATAGAATGTTGGGCATAGTAATTGAATGTAAATTACTTAACGCTTAATCATCAATCCAGGTCTTTGTAATATTTGAGGCGTATCACAAGGAATGCCAAGGATTTTGGATCAGTTCTATAATCACTATCTTTATCCCTACAACTAAATCACTCAGGTGTAATAAAGCATATTTGTAAAGAAGACCTTGAATTTATATTTCTGTATTTTCAACACAATGACACCACAACACTTGAGAGAATGGATTCTCACTTAGAAAAGAACAAAAACTAGATAACTGAAAGAAATAACTCAAGTTTAAACAAAACAAAGATTCATTGCAAAACATTGAAGAACAAACATTTCAAAACAGAAATATAATCCTATTCCTAGAAGTAGTTCCTATACTGTAAAAGACATAATAGTTTTTGCGCTCTATTCTTGTACTAGGAAAAAGAGAACACTACCTGTACTCTATTCCTGTACTAGGAAAAAAAAAACACTCTGTGCTTGTACTGAAGAAAAAATCCTTGTCCCTATACTAAAAATAATATCGTGTAACACGCTTAAAATCAAATATTGCAGAAAAGAAACTATGCTTGAATTAAGACAAAACTCCCAGACTCATCACACCTTCTATGCATGAACCTCAAGACTTCATCAATCATGAAAGAAAATATTAAACTCTTGTGCATAAATGAAAATATCACCTCACAAATATATCTACCTTGTTCTGGTTTAACACTGTGCTCAAGATCAACTTCTGTGCATATGATAGTATTATGTTCCTGCAGTTAAAATTTCCAAATAACCAAAGGAAAATTTAAGTCAACAAGACCAAATTTTTACAGTGAAATGTTAAAGCAAGAGGCCCTCAACTGAAAACAAATTAGCTTTCACAATAACATTTCCAAATAACTACAGGTACCAGAAAAAGGGTTCCACTTGAATACTATAAAAAGAAAATGATTTAAAGAATAAATGTATCAACCAAGCAAGACTAAAAAAACCCCTCTTCAGATGTTAGCTCAAAAGAGTTGTGTGCACCACAGAGTAGTTCTAAACTAAAGAGATGACTTGAAGAAGAAATAAAATTTGTAGATCAAAATTGCGGCTCACAATAAATGGAATAAATTCTTCGACAACAAAGAAATCTCTACTTAAAAGTAAATGCCAAGCATAAACTCGAGAATGAAAAATTCGAGATTTGAACCTTTATCACTTGTTTTGAAGGAAAACACACAAGGATTTATCCAATCGGGCACACCTCGTATAAGCACATTTTCACATATTAATCACACCATTTATCACATGATATAATATATAGAGGGAGAACGAGATGGGATGGATGATCCCTAGCCAAACAACTCGTTTCCTTGTTTAAGGAACGCGATTAATCTATAAGGACAAGATGGTCAACATAGGAAATAAATAAACGAATGCATGAATATAGGATCAACCCTATTTTATTAAAAAATAAGAGTATCTAATCAATACATAACATATAGTGACAAATACAACCTCAGAGAGGTCGTGGTGATACAAACTTTGTGAAGATATCGATACCAAAAATTGTTCACAGTATCGCTAGCTTCCATCCTAATCTACCTTGACATATATACATATTACATCAGCTCTCGACCATATCGAACATACAACAAAATATGGAGCTATTGGTAACTAATCCCTAACTTTAGAAACCCTCCAACGCTTGAAGCCATTTGCAGGAAAACAAGAATAGGTCCTCAAGAGTGAATGCATGCCTTTCTTCTTTGACAACTGGGTCCGAATCCTAGTCAGAATCTAGAACCCACTATCCTCCATATTCAATACATGAATTGGGATTAGTGCATGATTCTTGGGATTTTCCTATACCGAATTTTGATCTTGAATTAGTGAACATACATTGTAATAGTCATAAGGTAATACAAATGGACAGTTACATAGAAAAACATTGAAATTTTTGACTTTTAATTAAAATGAGCATACCTTATCTATTTACCCAAAGAATGATTAAATAAACTAAAAATACTTTCATAGAGATCTTGTTTAAGTTGTAAAATAAAGGCTACGGTAGGGTAATTTAGCTGAAAAATAGAACAATTATGGAAACCAAAAACATTGCTACATTCTCACATCTACACATTAATTTATGTGGTGGACATAAGTGGTTCCTCTCAAACAAGTGAATGATTAGGAAGTCAACAATTTCCACAAACATAATATCATTACTAGGTTCAAAGTTCCTAGATCACTTATTTTCGATAATGCAACTTATTTCTCATCGCTAAAAATTTATGATTTTGCATTAGAAAAAGGCATAATATTGAAACATTCATCTATCTATTATGATCCATTTCTCTATGAATGTGTTCAATAGAGAAAGGGATGAAGGAGACTATATCTATAACTGGGTTAAGTTTGAAAGCCAGATTAATTCATACAATGAATCAATGCTTCCTAAAGAACTAGACCCTGCACATAAGATTAGACCAAGGAAGAGAAGATGGAGTTCTACTAGTGTGTCCTCAAGTGTTGTCAATGCTTCAACACCCTGTAAACGTTTTGCTTACATTCAAATTTTGGAGCCTACTTTGACCTTGTATGCTTTCATTTCTAGTAGTAAGAGTCATTCCATGTATATTATCTAAGTTTTTTAGTCCCTTTCGGAAGAAAACTCAAGTGTCGTCTATTAGCCCCTTATAAATTCCTTGACAAAGCAAGCAAGGGGCTAATTTGTTTTATAAGCCTGCAAGGAATGAATTTCCCTTGAAAATACATCATCCTTGCAGCCCTCTCATGTTCCCTGACTTGTAACTGCTTCCCTCTGCTGTTCTGAGTCAATAGGCCTGGCTGATAAAAAATTATGCTCCAAAAGGCTTTATTTTGCCCTTTATACCCTTGCAAAATGCTTCATTTTCACCCCTTTTTTCCCTTGCTCAAAGTCCCTTTTCTTCCCCCTAAATTCCCCTTTTCATCCCAGAAATCCTCTCTAAACATCCCTACTCCCTTTGTTTACGCCTGAATCCCCCTCATTCCCCTATCTTTGCCCTTGGCTGGCCTTAAAACGTATCAAAACGGGCCAAAAACCATGTTTTCCCTATATTCGGGCCTCAGCCCCTTTTCAACCTAGCCCCGCCCCTTTCCCTCCACATGACCGAATGTTAGAACCGGGTGCTAGGAGAAAAGCGCTTATTCCTTGCGTTCATCGGGCGCGTCCACGACCATTGATCTCCACAAAATGAACGGCGATCGCCGCCCTGCAGCCTCCATCGTCCAACCCGTGCATCGCTCGTTCGTCGCATCTCACCCGTCCGTCCAAAGCTTCAAATCCGACAGTCCTTATCCCTCTATCCGCCTGTGGTCCCCGCATTCACTCGTTGTACAAACCCACTGGTATATATCGCACCGCCTTTCGGCGTAGGGTGGTATTTCTTTTTCGGGAGCGATCCCATACAACAAATGACGCGTGGCTTCTGTACGATGGCAAAACCACCCTCTCATCGCGCGTTAAAGTCAGTCCGTGGATGCAGAGCGATATTCATATCAGCCGTCTGATCTGCCCTTGCCCATCCAACGGTCATCGCTCAACGAAGTCGCGCGGGGTTTAATCCAGATTGTCTCCCCGCTATTGACTCTTCTGTCGTCGCTCGATCCCGCCACGTCACCTCCACGTGTCTCACTGTACATTCGCCCCTCCCGTTTTATATATTCATTCAAAGGGTCAATTTTAAGGTTTTTTACGTTAATTTTCCTCTGCGCTCCGTCAATACTCCACCAGAGCACTTCTCCACCATTCCTCTGCGTTTTTTCACCATTCGTCTGTCGTCCTCACATTCATCCACATCATCCGCCACCCCGTTCATTGTTTTCTTAACAGTTTCGTGTTCTGCAGGGTTGCAGGTAGATGGGAATTCACCATAGCTTATTATCTTTGTCACAGTGACATAAATGCAGGAAAAGACCACTCCCAAAGGCCGAGATAATACAAGATAGCCCGGGAAGGTGGCTGACAGGACTTGCATTAAAGAGCAGAGTTCAAACTCTGCAAACCTTTTGGCGCCATTAACACGCATATTTCACAGTCAGAGGTACAAATGGAGCAGCAGGGAGCTTAAGGCACGCAAATGAAGACATACAAGCCTTAAGTTCAAAGATCTAGAGGAAAAGTACCGGATTTAAGACCCAGGGACCACGCAAAAGGTACAGGAAGTAGAAATCAATGCATATCAGGGGTTTCTACAGCAGCAGAATGTTTTTCCTCCATAAAGGACAAAGCGCCCATGCCGTGTTCAATCTATGCCGTGTTCTGGAGAGATTTTCTACCCTGAAACAGCCCCAGTACTATCAGAGCATTTATTTCATCAGTATGGCAGACTTCTTAATCATCCATTTATCTTTTGTTTATTCACCAATAGCACCAAGACAGCACTCCCCCAGTGCCCAAGTGCATATTAGAGTTGTATCGCAGTAGTCCTAAGACCAAGAATATTCGTCACCCAAGTTCAGATGAATGCTATGGTTTATGAAGGCATGGGTTTCAGCCCTCTTTCTTTTCAAAGTTTTAATGCTGCATTTAATTCTTCACTCATCTCCCTCTCGCTCCCTCCGGAGTCATGGTGCCCGCTTAAACTCATTGTAAATGTTGATCAGCGTACGAGAACCGGCAAGTAGTTTCTTTTGAGCTCTAGCCTCGTGTAAAAGTTGTGGATTAAGCTGGAAGGAGATGTTTCTAGATTGAGTATCTTGGGCCTATTGCATGTTGTACTTGACTGTATTGCTTTTTAATACAGCACATTTCTTTGGATCCGTTGATTCGGCGTTGCATGTGATGTTTTCCTATCTCTGTGTTTTAATTCATTTCATTTCGTTTCTACTGGCTTGCATCAGAATATTGGCATAGGATTTACCCTTGTTAGGTACCCTATGTTTCTGCTCTCCTTGCCATTGATGTTTCTCTTCTAAATGTATTATCTAAGAATTGATTTCAGATAATTTAACCAGTGTAGTGGATGATATTGCCTGCTCTCTGATGTATGAATTAGATGTATCTGTTCTTAGATGTTTCTTGTTATAGATTTAGTTGGAAGATTTGGGAACACTGGGGATTAGAGTTAGCCCTGTCCACTAGGATCCTTGTACGACCAGCTGTTCTTTAACTTTGTGCTCTGAATCTATGTTATTCCCTCCTCTCCTACCTTTCCATCTCACACAATCATCTTTAAGATCCTATGTCTCAGATGACTAGCCCAATTGAAAGCCTACCTATTGAGTAGCAAGCAAATCCTTTCCTGACTCCATTGCCCAATGGTTTTGAATATCTCCTGGAATACTTCACCTCTGCCCTTTTTCCTCTTTGCTCATCCTGGTCTTACACTAAACCCTTCCTTTCCTGATAACCAGCAACAAATCAAACAAATCAAACAAACAAACCTTGTGCCTATAACTAGCCTAATATCACTAGACATTGAGCCTCAAAGACATCTACCTTTGACATAATATAGAGAGATCCCTCTCTGGACCCAGGAGGGTTAGATCCTGAGGTTTGAAAGTGGTTTGATGTTGTCTCATATTTTGGTATTTCCAACCTTGCCAAAACATGGGAACCCCAACATAATGGCGACTCCGCTGGGGAAACTGAGTGCATTACACCTTCAACATTCTTAGGCATTCAAAAAAAACCTACAATCTCTGGTTAGGTTGGCAGTTAAACATTCCTATTCACGCATCAACCTCTAGACCATTTGTTGTGTTCTCCCATACTCTTGGACAGAGTCTGGAAAGGGCTAGGTAGCCTCCAGATCTCACACCCTTCCAGAGGTGACATATCTGGTAAACGCCCTCCCAGTCAATCTCTGGTTAGATTTTGATGTGTTTGGAAGATTTCCTTGAAAGGGGACATCCCATAAGCACTATGGTGGAAAGTGTACCCTCCAAAAACATCCTGAACCTTCCACCTGGTGACTTCATATTCCCTAAACGTTTTAAAGACTCCACTGGTGATTAGTAGGCCTGCTGATTATCTTGGTTCACATTAGACTCCACTGGAAGACCAGCCTCCATAACAAAAAAAACCATAATATTAGTAACAAGTAGGGTTAAGCTGCCTGGTTAAAAACAACATTCTGGCTTCTAGAACCATTCATACAAGAGCTTACCCTAACCCAGACCCACCTGAAATAGTTGACAACCCTGAGAGTATCCTCAAAGGATATCACACACATAAACAACCAACTATTTCCAACCGCATCCATAGAGCTAACTCTGCACCAGAAGATCTTACAGCTCTATCACACTTTCACCTTGACCTAGACATACCTAATAGATTACCTAGAACTAGGTCATTCAATATCTTAGACCAGCCAGACCCTGAGCTTCCTGGTTCTCCACCCCAAAGTGGTAGGCACCTTGGAAATAGACAGACCCCTCCTTCTACACCTCCTGATATACATTTCATACAAAACTTGGGGCTCAGTCATCCTAGATCTGCTCATCAGTTTTCTGCTGGTCATAGTATCCCTGTCACCCATATACCTGTTGCCCAAGTCAATCCTTTACCTCATCAAAACATCATCATGGAAGCCTGGTATGCACCTCTGGTTTTACCTCAACCTCTAGTACCCTTACCAAATTACTATCAATCAAAGATCCCACACTTCACTGCAAAAGAGTCCATCACAGCCTAGCATCATGTAGACAAGATGGAAGATTCTTTTGACTACATGGAAATAGATGATGATACAGTCAAAATGAGAATCTTTGCCTAAAGTTTAGGGGGTGATGTGAAGAAATGGTTTAAAGGCCTACCTCCAGGTAGCATCAATGATCTTCCAGCCTTATATCAGACTTTCATAAACAAATGGGAAACTAAGGCTAACCCTCACCAAATCTTAGCGGAATACATGAGCCTTAAAAGAAACGTAGGAGAGAGTGTCCATGATTACACAACGAGATTTAATAGCATTTACAATGCCCTCCCTCCACATATGAAACCCCCACAAGGCATGGCTTTAGCAAGATACCCCGAAGGCTTTGATGCTGACATGGCCTATGAGCTTAGGGATAAAGAGTACAACACATTGGAGGACATGCAGAAAGGAGCAGTGAACATAGACGCAAATCTGATTGAGAAAAGAGAAAGACTGAGATCTGAGAAGAGGGTAACATACATAGATGACAATGTAGCTTCCACATCTGACCAAAATTATGAAAAATTGTCCAAAAATGTAGAAAAGCTACAACAAATGATGGAAAAAATGGTTGTCACAGTCAATAACCAAAATAGAAACCAAAACCAGAACCAAAACTTTAGAAGGAACAATAACACTCCCAACAGACAAAGAGAATCAGATCAACAAGTTATTCCCCCATTCCAAGAGAATTTTCTTGATGAAGATGAGGGAACAGTGGAAGAGTCTGAAGGGAACACAATAAACATGTTTGAAATAGAGGATTCAATCCATAGATGTTACTCAGAAGAAAATCAGCCCTCACCCTCTGGTTGGGATGAGGAAAGATCAGAATCTGATGATTACAGACTTGGGTTTGAAGATGCCATAATGCAGGTTAGGAAATATGAACTTAGAAGCAAAAAGAGTCAAGAAACTGCCAAACCAAAGGCTTCTGAGGTCACCATCAAAAAAATACCTGAGAAAAATTCTAAAGCAACTGCTGAAAGTAACAAATTAGCAGCTGAGAGTTCTGGAAAGAACAAAGAAAGGGACAACCAAAACTCTTGATACCTACTGAGTAAGCCATTAGCGACACTGCAACAAAATTAGTGCTCTTCGATAAAAAGCTGTCCTGACGTTAAACACTGCTGAGGATCAACACTGATTGACCACTAAGCAGTGGAAAAACAAAAATAAAGTTTAACATTCAAAGTCAGGTCCACTCATTGAGTGAGATTGCAAAAATTAAAATATTTGTCCCACTCTCTGAGCTGGCCACTCAGGATGTATATAAAGGCCAAATTTTGAAAGCATTAAATTTAGGTGAGAACAGTGACACTGTAAATCTGAGTGATGATCAACCTGCCCTTCTGTTTGGTCCAAAGATATAAGGAAATTTTTAGGAAGGGGTAGTGCCCCCTTTTATATCAGTCTTAATGTCCATGATAAAGTCCTCCACAATGCAATACATGATAATGATTCTAAATGCCCCCAAAATTGGAATTTCATTAGTACATTAAAATTAGGCCTGAAGATGTTTGTCCCTATAAAGATTCTCTTTTACTCTGGAAAGTGAAAGTGTCTTGGCTAAGGTCAAGGAATTTGTGGCGAGTCAAAATCAGATCACCTTGAAGGTGTGGTCATGGATGTTGTGGTGGCAGATGTGCCACCCAAGTATGGCATGTTATTATCAAGATCATGGGGAGCCAAGCTGCAAGGAATGATGCAGATGGATGGGGCTTATGTCACAATCCCAATCTTTGGCCAACTTAGAAGATTATATAGGGAGGCGCAAATGAAATTCTTGGTTAGTAGCCCTGAAAATCCTGAAAATTCTCCTCTATAATCTGTACAAATAGACCTGGATTCCTTTATCTTCTGCAATGATGAATCTTTGTGGGTTCCAGAATCTGAAAACGTAGATACAAGCAAAGATACACAGGATGAAACAGAGCCAATGGATTTTAACATAATGGCTACCCTAGACTCAGAGGATGAAGACGTAGAAAACCTTGAACAATGCATTGAAACAACAACGCATAGTGAATCAGAAACAGAATGCATTCAGCCAACTAGTCACCTCTCTGACTTCCACACACATGACGAAGAACTAAATAGCCCACAGCCTAGTGCAGACCCTATAACACAACATAATGGTGAGCCTAGCTGTAGGGAAGGGAATGATAACCAAAACGAGAGTGAACCCCTATGGGAAATGAATTTCGATGGGTCCTGCACAAGAAGAACTGCTGGGGCAGGAGTGTCGATACATAACACAGAGAGTGATTACACAGAGAGCCATGCCTGCAACCTGCACATCAAATGCACAAACAATGTTGTAGAATACGAGGCCCTTATCCTAGGCTTCAACCTGTTGAGAAAATTAGGAGCCCGTAGGATAACTGTGCATGGAGACTCTAAGCTGATTATTAAACAGGTGAATGGTGAATACACAGCGAAACATCCTAGATTGAGAGCTTACAGGAATGACACTATGGATTTGTTGAAAACATTTGTTGAATACGAATTGGTGTTTGTTCCTAGGAGTCAAAATGTCATTGCAAACGGATTAGCTTGCCTAGCTAGTTCATACCCTAAGACTCCAATAAACCAGCAGATCATCATTCAGACCAAATTCAGACCTGCAGTGCCGGATAATGAAAAATATTGGCAGGTTTTTGAAGGTGATAAACAGATTGAGGATTTTCTGATAGGCAGGAAGGAGTTTGAATTTTCTGATTCGGACTCCAAATATGACAGTAGCTGCCTAAGTGAAGAATCCTCAGATGAGGAAGAAACACCCTGTAACATAGAAATAAACTCTTTAAACGAACAGATTGGAAATCCAGATGGAAAATGTGAAAACGCAGATAGTGAAGAAGTGGAGGTGCTGAAGGCCAAAGATAAGAATATACCTAGAGGCCTGGCACCCTTAGAGGATCTTTTTGACTTTGATTATGTAGCAAAAAATCCCGCTATAGAACATGCAGACTTTGACATGGAAGAATGAAACATAGGCACTGAAGATAAGCCCAGAATGATTAAACTGGCCAAGTCTTTACCTACGAACATGAAGAAAAAATACATTGACCTTTTCAAGGAATTTATTGACGTGTTTGCTTGGAGCTACGAAGACTTAAATGCTTATGACACGAACATCATTCAACACAAAATACCCTTGAAAGAAAATCAGAAGCCCTTCAGACAAAAACTTTGCAGAATCAATCCAAACAATTGCCTGCAGTAGAAAAAGAAATTAAGAATATGTATGGGGCAGGCATAATTGTTCCCGTAAGGTTCTCTGATTGGGTTTCAAATTTAGTGGCTGTGAGAAAGAAAACAGGTGAGATCAAATTTTGTATAGACTTCAGGAATCTTAATAGAGCCTCACTCAAAGAAAATTACCCTTTGCCAAAAATGGAACACATTCTTCAAAAGGTAGTTGTCTCTAAGAGAATCTCCCTGCTAGATTGTTTCTCAGGTTACAACCAAGTATTAGTAATCCCAGAAGACCAACTCAAGACGGCCTTTACCACTCCATGGGGCACCTTCATGTATGTGAAGATGCCTTTTGGATTGATGAACGCTGGTGCAACCTTCCAAAGAGCAATGGACATTGCTTTTTCAGATGAGATAGGGCACTTCATTGTTATTTACTTAGATGACATAACAGTCTATTCCAAGACTTAAGAAGAACATCTGAAGCATCTGAGAAAAGTGTTTGAAAAATGTAGAAGGTTTGGTCTGTCATTGAATCCCAAAAAGACTGTATTTGGGCTGCAAGAAGGTAAAATTCTTGGCCACATTATATCCGAAAGGGGAATCAAGATAGATCCACAAAGAGTTGAGGGAATACTAAAAATCACACACCCGAGAAACATCAAAGAATTACAGTCCTTCATTGGGAAAATCAACTTCCTTAGGATATTTATCCCCAACCTGGCTGAACACCTTAGGAATATGACTAATATGCTGAAGAAAGGTGAGGGAGTTAAATGGACTGTTGGAGCTAAACAATATTTTGAATCAGTAAAACTTGCACTAACCCAAGCTCCTGTTCTGATCAACCCAGATTTCTCTAAGGATTTCCTAATCTTTTCATTTTCCTCTGAGCATACAGTGGCTGCAGTCTTGCTACTAAAGAACACAGAGGGAATGGAACAACCAATTTCCTTTTTCAGCAAAGCGCTAAGGGATGCACCCTTGAAATACAACATAATGGAAAAACAAGCCTATGCTCTGATTAAGGCCTTGAAAGACTTTAGGGTGTACATATTGCATTCTCACACCATAGCTTATGTGTCCAACATCATAGTCAAAGATATATTGTCCCAAGATCCTGATGGAAAGAGGGGCAAATGGATTGCTGTGATTCTAGAATATGACTTTGAGATAAAACCCACCAAACTAATCAAAGGGCAGGGCTTAGCTAAAATAATGGCTGAATCAAATCTGCAAGCCCTTGAAATCAACATGGTAAATGCTTTGGATGAGAAGGAAGGACTGCCTGACCCCACTGTTGAGGAGAAGTTTCAGAACTCTCCTTGGTACTCTGATATCCTTTTTGTGCTTACCAACCTCAATGCTCCACCTGAACTGTCAAATACCAAGGCCAGATTCATCAAACTAAAAGCCAGAAGCTATTGCATTCTAAATGAAAACTTATATTGGAAAAATCCAAATGGCCTATTGCTTAAATTTTTGCCAGAAACTGAAGCTGAAAGGGTTAAACAAGAATTCCATGCAGGAGAGTGTGGAGGCCACCTGAGTTAGAAAGCCACTGCAAATAAAATACTCAGAGCTGGATATTATTGGCCCACACTCTTCAATGATGTCCATAAGATGATAATTTCCTGCCACAAATGCCAGATCTTTGAAGGCAAAAGGAAAATCCTCCCCTTACCCCTACAACCCATCACTGTTGAAGGTCCCTTTCTACAATGGGGCCTAGATTTCATAGGGGAGATTCACCCTACTTCTGCTGCACAACACAAATGGATCCTAACAGCCACAGACTACTCCACTAAGTGGATAGAGGCCATACCCACTAGGAATGCCACAAATTCAGTCATCATTAGGTTCCTAGAAGGTCATATCCTCTCTCGGTTTGGTTGCCCAAGGAAAATAATCACTGATAATGCTGCTACTTTCGGATCCAAGAAAATGGTTGATTTTTGTCATAAGTATCAAATAGCGCTTGGTCATTCAACTGCCCATTACCCTCAGGGTAATGGATTATCTGAATCATCAAACAAGAGCCTGGTGATCATCATCAAGAAGCTGCTAGAATAGAACAAAAAGTCATGGCATAACAAGTTAGTGCATGCCTTGTGGGCTGACAGGCTTACAACAAAGAATTCCATTGGCATGTCACCATTTTAACTTGTCTATGGTACAGAAGCAGTATTTCCTACCAACCTTGGGATACCAATGATTAAGCTGGTCCAGGAGATTCAAACAGAAGAAGACAATATGGTGAGAAGGACCCTTCTTTTCTTCATTTCAGCTCTTCATTTCAGCTCTTTGTGATGAGAACTTGATCCTTCTTATCAAGTTTCATATCCCAAGCCTTCACAGTTTTGTTTTCAGTTCTCTGTAAATTTTGTCCATGTGCAACTGTCTTTATGCCTTGGATCCACAGCAAGTCAGACAGTCTAATCCTGGCTTGACTGTTTTTCAATTTCTGTCATAGAATATAGAGAAGAAATCCACTGGACAGTTTAATCCCAACAGATATTAGATTAGGTAGAGAAACATATGAGACCAACAGTCTAATCTGGTCTCATGGAGCAATAAGGGTAGAAATAGAATAGGTTTATTTTTTGTTATAAAAATAAGTGATGTAAAGGGTCTGCTAGTTTAAATGCACCCTAGAAGAAGAAAAAATGCTAGGATTGTAGTATGGGTAGGTAGTTTGTGGGGAAAGTTTTTCTGCTGATGTAATGTCTTCACAATTGTGGAAGCTGAAAATCAAAGAAGGGATGTGTAAAGCAGCAGGCACTTGGCCTACACCAAAGATCTACTCTCTAAATTCTTGACTCCTTCAAGAAGAAGCCATCCCCATGTGGAGCCACTGTTAGCCCCTTATAAATTCCTTGACAAAGCAAGCAAGGGGCTAATTTGTTTTATAAGCCTGCAAGGAACACATTTCCCTTGAAAACACATCATCTTTGCAGCCCTCTCATGTTCCTTGACTTGTAACTGCTTCCCTCTGCTATTCTGAGTCAATAGCCCTGGCTGATAAAGAATTATGCTCCAAAAGGCTTTATTCTGCCCTTTATACCCTTGTAAAATGCTTCATTTTCACCCCCCTTTTTCCCTTGCTCAAAGTCCCTTTTCTTCCCCCTAAATTCCCCTTTTCATCCCAGAAATCCTCTCTAAACATCCCTACTCCCTTTGTTTACGCCTGAATCCCCCTCATTCCCCTATCGTTGCCCTTGGCTAGACTTAAAACGTATCAAAACGGGCCAAAAACCATGTTTTCCCTATATTCGGGCCTCAGCCCCTTTTCGACCTAGCCCCGCCCCTTTCCCTCCACATGACCGAATGTTAGAACCGGGTGCTAGGGGAAAAGCGCTTATTCCTTGCGTTCATCGGGCGTGTCCATGACCATTGATCTCCACAAAATGAACGGCGATCGCCGCCCCACAGCCTCCATCGTCCAACCCGTGCATCGCTCGTTCGTCGCATCTCAGCCGTCCGTCCAAAGCTTCAAATCCGACGGTCCTTATCCCTCTATCCTCCTGTGGTCCCCGCATTCGCTCGTTGTACAAACCCGCTAGTATATATCGTACCGCCTTTCAGCGTAGGGCGGTATTTCTTTTTCGGGAGTGATCCCATACAACAAATGACCGTGGCTCATGTACAACAGAAAAACCACCCTCCCATCGTGCGTTAAAGTCAGTCCATGGATGCAGAGCGATATTCATATCAGCCGTTTGATCTGCCCTTGCCCATCCAACGGTCATCGCTCAACGAAGTCGCGCGGGGTTTAATCCAGATTGTCTCCCCGCTATTGACTCTTCCGTCGTCACCCGATCCCGCCACGTCACCTCCACGTGTCTCACTGTACATTCGCCCCTCCCGTTTTATATATTCATTCAAAGGGTCAATTTTAGGGTTTTTTACGTTAATTTTCCTCTGCGCTCCGTCAATACTCCACCAGAGCACTTCTCCACCATTCCTCTGCGTTTTTTCGCCATTCGTCTGTCGTCCTCACATTCATCCACATCATCCACCACCCCGTTCATTTTTTTCTTAACAGTTTCGTGTTCTATAGGGTTGTAGGTAGACGGGAATTCGCCATAGCTTATTATCTCTGTCACAGTGACATAAACGAAGGAAAAGACCACTCCCAAAGGCCGAGATAATACAAGATAGCCCGGGAAGGTGTCTGATAGGACTTGCATTAAAGAGCAGAGTTCAAACTCTGCAAACCTTTTCGTCGCCATTAACACGCAGATTTCACAGTTAGAGGTACAAATGGAGCAGCAGGGAGCTTAAGGCACGCAAGTGAAGACATACAAGCCTTAAGTTCAAAGATCTAGAGGAAAAGTACCGGATTTAAGACCCAGGGACCACGCAGAAGGTACAGGAAGCAGAAATCAATGCATATCAGGGGTTTCTACAGCAGCAGAATGTTTTTCCTCCATGAAGGACAGAGCACCCATGTAGTGTTCAATCTATGCCGTGTTCTGGAGAGATTTTCTACCCTGAAACAACCCCAGTACTATCAGAGCATTTATTTCATCAGTATGGCAGAATTCTTAATCATCCATTTATCTTTTGTTTATTCACCAATAGCACCACACAGTACCGCAGTCAGAGTACATCAGAGTTGTATCAGAGTAGTCTGAAGACTGAAGAAGATCATTCGTTCACCCAAAGAAACCAGAGATTAATGCACAGGGTTTATACAGAATGGGTTTCGGCCCTCTTTCTTTTCAAAGTTTTAATGCTGCATTTAGTTCTTCACCTACCTCCTCTACTCCTCTGGAGCTATAAATTCATGCAGAAACTCATTGTAAAGGTTGCTGATCAGTTATTAGAGAAATGCAAGTAGTTTCTTTTGAGACACAGTCTCTGTGTAAAGTTGTAAGATAGGTTGAAGGAGATGTTTTCAGACTGAGTATTCAACTATTGGCAATGTTGTACTTGACTGGTATTGATTTTTAATATGAAAATCACATTTCTTTGGATCTTGATCTGTAGCAGTGGTGATGTTTTCCTATCTCTATGTTTTAATTCATTTCATTTCGTTTCTACTGGCTTGCATCAGAATATTGGCATAGGATTTACCCTTGTTAGGTACCCTATGTTTCTCTTCTGAATGTATTATCTAAGAATTGATTTCAGATAATTTAACTAGTGTAGTGGATGATATTTCCTGCTCTCTGATGTATGAATTAGATGTATCTGTTCTTAGATGTTTCTTGTTATAGATTTAGTTGGAAGATTTGGGAACACTGGGGATTAGAGTTAGCCCTGTCCACTAGGATCCTTGTGCGACCAGCTGTTCTTTAACTCTGTGCTCTGAATCTATGTTATTCCCTCCTCTCCTACCTTTCCATCTCACACAATCATCTTTAAGATCCTATGTCTCAGATGACTAGCCCAATTGAAAGCCTGCCTATTGAGTAGCAAGCAAATCCTTTCCTGAATCCATTTCCCAATGGTTTTGAATATCTCCTGGAATACTTCACCTCTGCCCTTTTTCCTCTTTGCTCATCCTGGTCTTACATTGAACCCTTCCTTTCCTGATAACCAGCAACCAAATCAAACAAATCAAACAAACAAACCTTGTGCCTATAACTAGCCTAATATCACTAAACATTGAGCCTCAAAGACATCTTACTTTGACATAATATAGAGAGATCCCTCTCTAGACCCAGGAGGGCTAGATCCTGAGGTCTGAAAGTGGTTTGATGTTGTCTCATCTTTTGGTATTTCCAACCTTGCCAAAACATGGGAACCCCAACATCGTCTTTTGGCATGGGGAGCATCAGACATCATAAAATCAGTGTTTTGGTCTATTTCAAGAGGAAAAATTGATGTATATTGGTCCTATTTATCATATAGACATATATTAGACCCATTCCCAAAGTTTCATGCATTGTGATAGAAGTGTCGTCACTATCACTGCAAAGTGTATTTTAAGTGTCACACTTGGAGGAGTATGTTATTTTTCCATTGCAATAAGGGGAACTTGTTGTTTCTATGTTTTGATTATTTTTTGTTGTGTCGTCAATTATTTTGAGAGTGTGATCATGTCAAAGTCCAACCTTGGTTTCATATCTTCTTCACTGATCCCACACTTAGCCAAATTATGGAAAATTTCCTGCCTAACCAACTTGAGCCCAACTTTCCCTCCATGAACTATGCATTGTGTAGTGGCAAGCCTCAATCATGTTCCTTCCTCCAACGACTATGCATTGTGTAGTAACAGTGCCCAATATTGGCCCCTTGATCTCTAAAACTTCACAATCAAGCCTCCCTATCAATCACCTTCTGCGCATTTCACAATCTCAGCTGGTAGTCTGCCTCCTCGGCTCCTTGAATTGCACAATCACCTGACCTCTCTCTCTCTCTCTTCTCCTAAACTATTCATTGCACAATATTAGTATGAAATATTGCATCAATAAGCTACTAAACTACATAATATTCCTACCCAGGCCTCCAGAACTGCGCATTACGCAGTCATAAGCAACAATCCTCCTCTCATGAAGTCTAGAACTATGCACTGCGCAATCCTCGAGACTTCCTCTTTGTCCAATACCCATTTTATGCTCCATCAATGATTTTCATGAAGCATGATAGACTAAGAGTTTTTCAGACTGATGTCATCTTCTCATAAGTGAGTTTGAGTTGCAGGTACTACATTTTCACATGATAGGATGGTCATTGAAGAGAAGGAGAAGGAAACTATACTATAAGACACTTATGAAGATGAAAGGAGAAGTTAATCATTTAATGAGAAGATGAAGGGACACTAGATTGCGATAGCAGCAGAAGATCAAGAGAATAGTGAATACTCCCTACCTTAAGGCCTTATGGAGGAGGAAGAGAAAGAGCATATACCATATTTCAAGAAGACACTACGACAACAACATAAAGAATGGCTTGACGTTTCCACATCATCATTGAGTCCATGTAATTAATGTCATGTCATGCATTATCAAGGGGTTATGTCAAGGTGTCATATGAGTCATCATTTTCCACATCATTTGTGGATGTAATTATGTAATTTTCAATAATGTGAGAAATGGAATGAAAATTACAAGTCCAAGTGTTACCTATAGAATGTGAAAGGTCATGTAGAAGTCAAAGATTCATGGGGGAAGTCCAAGAGTAACAAGGGAGGTGAAGAGTCACCCCATTTGTTATATATACATCCTCATAGCTCAAGCAAAGGAATTTTCACCTTGGCTCCTTCCACAAGGCATTAGAGAGGAAGATAGTTCTTTTGAGGAGAAAGTGGTAGCTCTAACGCTGCACTATTTGAGCTAGTGGTGTTCATTGTACCAACGTATCCTGGAAATTTTGCTTAATAATTGAAGATAATTGAGCCAACACACTTTCATGTGTATGTCATATGTGTTTTAAGATTATTCTTTGAATGTTTGCGATATATGTTGTTTTCATCTATATTAAAGAAATCAAAATATTTCGGTGGCCTTGGTTCTTATCTTGTTGAAGGTGTGTTGTACTTGTTTTAACGATCATTGTTTCTATGTGAACTATTTTTGTAGTTGATCAAAGATTCTTTCATATATATATATGTGTTTCTGTGTCTTTATTATATTAGTACTATTACTCTTTTCTTAAAGGATCACTTTTAATTTCCCTTCGGTGAAAGAACCTTGATACATTCTATAACTGAACATTCCACAAGGAATACTCACTTTTCATTCAAAAGTAAATGTACATTACTCTCTTGTACTAACTATCATAGCCAAGGAAAATATATAAGAAAAATGGTAGCTAAGCCTTATTTCTAGAAGGGCTCTTACACCAAACAATGTGAATTATAATTAGTACTTTTCATCAGGGAGACCCACTTGCATGTTGGTGGGATCCAACACCATCAACAGAGGGATGCATATTTTTAAATTAAGGTATCCTTTTGTTTTAGGAACAAACCTTTTCTTGTAGGCTTATCCTATACTTTGGTCCTCATTCAAACTCAATTGCAGACCTCAGCCTTGCTAAATAGATTCTATTAATGGGTTTGTTTTGTTATTTGATTTCTGTGATTCATATTGGGAATTATATTATTAGACCTTGACCTTACAAAAATAGGGTATAAATTGAAGACTTGGGTTGCATAGCTTCTACTTAATACCTATTGTAGTATATAATGTATACTAATGATAATGTCAAGATAATTGAAAAGTTTGACATATATAGTTGACGTAAATAATTGGATAGTATCTTAGAAGAATCTTGGAAAGTGAAACAATAAAAAGCATATATTTCAAGGATATTATAGTTCCATATTGGTTTTTTTAAAGGTTTTCATATTCAAGAGGTAGAAAAACAATTGCAACACTATAACATTTGTTATAAACACTTATGATTGTCTTGGTAGTTGTCTTCATACCAAAGAAAAAATATGAAGTTTGTTCACCTACAGTTGTCAATATATGACAGTAATTATCCCAATAATGTTATTGTGCATCAACAAGTATCTTCAAGGAATAAATTCACTAAGACAATCATTGAATTTTATTGTGATTCGGTTCTATACATGATAGTGACTTGACATACCTGTGGTTTTACCTTAGCATTAAACCGATTAACCATATCCATATATACATATGCACTTAGAAATAAGCTGACTTATGCATTTCAACATGTAAAAAAAATGATTAATAAATGTTAATTATTTAAAGCTACAAAAGTTATTAACAGTGACATTTAAACCTTAGCATTAATTGTATGACCTCGACCTGATTTAAATTAGCTTATTTAAGGCAACAAATTTTGATCTCTTGACTTGGTAATTTACATAATAGACATAACATACAAACAATTATACACAGTATTGATATGACAACATGCTTGATGTTGGTAAAACGTCAATGACATTTGAATTGATAACATATTAGAATTTGAATTGATAACCTTGGTATAATAACAATGTTTTGTGGACAACAATTTTGTTGTTAGTATTGTGTGGAATTCATAGTGAATTTGTAATAATGGGTTGTATTTGATTGGGAAATAACTTGAAGTTATCCTTAAATAGTGGTAGGGCCCTTGTTGTTAACTGTGTAAAGCAAGTGGTTCAACTGTGATATGATTAGACAAAACAATGAATTGAATTGGTGAAAGTTGACAAAAATGATATATATATATATATATATATATATATATATATATATAGAGCAACAACAATGTTTTATTCATTGATGTAAAATTGACATGTCAATATCTATGTGACAATGACATGCCTTATATCATATTGATTTGCGATAGTTTATTGATATGAGATTGGGACAAGATTATATGACTAGTGAACATCAACAACAATGATAAGACATATGCTGTTAGCCTTCCTTGGGAAAATTTTGAGAGAATCGCAAGCTTGTCATAGAGATAACTTGAGGCATATAGGATTGTGTCATCATAAGACATTTGTGCTCGAAACGTGCAGTAGTATAAGTAGTTTGGTACAATGATGTGGTTTGATTGCTTCATTATCTCTTGATCACATATTCATACGTGAATAATGTAGTACAATGCATCAATAGAAGTGACAATGTGTTTTGAAAGAATGTTGTGTAGTTGCTGGGTGTGTGTTATATTATTTCCATGACTAGCTCCATGCGTAGGGCGCAGGCGGGGGTTTGCAGGGCTGGAAACCCCCCTGCATAGGGTTCGAGGCAACGCCTTGGGAAATTTTTTTTGGACCCTATATTAGATGGGCAGACCTACCTATGGTTTTGTGCATGGGTTTAGCACATGGTTTTGGGCATGATGGTTTTCTGTCCATGGTATTTTGTAGATCTGGTGAAGGGAACTATGCTTATGTTCTAATCCAGGGTAATTGATTGAGGTTTATGAATGCTTCGGCATGTATATATATGAATTGTAACATTAACATGAATATAATGAAAAATCAAGCTAGTAGTCTCGATTTTGGGATCCATGGGAAAATATCTATGTATATCTGTTTTATGTTTTATTCTCTCACTAGCTTCAAGGGGATGCCTTTGCTCCTGAGGATTTTTTTTCTCAGGCCCGTGGTAGTTCTTGTTCAGTGGGAGATATACGGGATGGTTCTTACAGTGAAATAAGATGGCGAGCAATGGAAATATAGAGATCAAGAAATTTAATGGTCATAGTTTTGAGTTATGGAATCTCAAGATGGAGGATCTGCTAGTGGATAAAGATCAGTGGATCGCGGTAGATCCGGGTACGAAATCAATGAAAATGTTAGATGAAGGCTGGGAAAAGTTGGATTGCAAGATGAAGAGCATAATAAGATTGTGTATCTTAGATTTGGTATTGTTGAATGTATCTGGGGAAGCTATGGCGAAGGCTTTGTGGGACAAGTTATGGACTTTGTACCAATCTAAGTCTCTGGTAAACAAATTGTTTCTGCGGAAAAAGTTGTATAACCTGAGGATGAAGGATGGAGAATCGGTGACGGAGCATACAAACACCTCCAATATTGTGGTAAGTTATTTGTTATATGTTGATATTAAAATCTCAAATGAAGATAAGTGCATCAGTTTTCTATGTTCTCTATCAGATTCGTGGAGTAGTCTGGTTGTTGCAATAGGTAGAAATACAACTACCTTGAAGTTTGATGAAATTGTCTCAGCCTTACTGTTGGAGGAAATGAGACAGAAAAATATGGAGGGCTAGAATGGATATGCCTTGTCTGTACGAGGACGTTCCATGAACAAAAACAAAAACAAGTTCTCGAGTGGGAGATCTAAATCTCCAGGAAAGCCTGTAATGATGTGTTGGAAATGTAGAAAGGAATGACACTTAAAAAAGGACTGTAGATCTAAAGCTCCTGAGAAAGGAAAGGAATCTGATGATGCTCCTTCAGCAGAGGCGAAAACCACCTCAGATGAAGGTGTGGATGTGTACATGGCTTCTTCTTCAAATACACATGTATATCATGAGGCATGGTTGATTGCCTCAGGTGCATCCTTTCACATCACTCCCCATAGGGAGTGGTTCTGAGAGTATGAGAAGTATGTTGGTGGTGATGACTTATTATGGGATGATAGGAAGGCTAGAATTATAAGACACAGAAAATTCAAGTTGAAGTTGCAAGGTGGAAGGATTAGAACACTTCCTGGTTTCTACATATTCATGCATTGTCCAGAAATCTAATTTATGTAAGCAAGATGGATGATGCAGGTGTAAAAATAATGTTCGAGAAAGATACTTGTAATATGGTTTGGGGAGCACTGGTATTGGTGCGAGGAGTTTGGATTGGAACTCTGTAAAAGCTTTCGGGTAGCATTATTATTGATGGGTGCAACAGTTCTGTGGTTCCTGAAAGTGGAGTAGAAAGCCTGATGGTCTTTGGAGAAAATACCATGCTATGGCATCAAAGGCTTGGACATATTGGAGAGAAGGGCCTTCAAATAATACATGGTAATGGTATGGTAGAAGTTATGCTTAATTTCTCTCTGGATTTAAATTTATGTGAACATTGTGTATATGGGAAGAAAAATTGGGTGAGTTTCCTTTCTGGTGCTAAGAGGGCGAACAAGATATTAGAGCTTGTGTAGAGTGATGTGTTTGGACCTGTGTCAGTTCCATCACTGGGTTATTCTGTGTACTATGTTTCATTTATAGATGAATTCTAGAGGAATACATGGATATATTTCCTTAGGAAGAAATTTGAAGTCTTTGACAAGTTTAAAGAATTTAAGGCTCTGGTGGAAAACTAGACAGAGAAGAAGATAAAGGTGCCGAGGACAAATAATGGTGGAGAGTTCTGCAAGAAGGAATTTGAAGAATCTTGTAAGAAGTGTGGTATAGCACGGAAAAATAATACTCCATAAAAACCTTAGCAAAACGGAGTTGCAGAAAGAATGAACAAGACGTTGATGGAAAAGGCAAGAAGCATGCTCAATGGTACTAGGTTAGGAAAAAAAATATGGGCAGAGGCAGTGGAGACTACATGTTACCTGGTTAACATATCACCTTCATCATTGTTGGAGGATAGGACTCCACATGAGGTATGGACTGGTAAGAAAACTTCTCTCTCACATCTGAGGGTATTTGGCTGTGATGCATATGTACATGTTCCAAAGGAAAAAAGAACCAAGTTGGATAGTAAATCTGAAAGGTACATCTTTAAAAGGTTATAAGCTTTGGAACCTAGTAACAAGGAAGGTTGTGTACAACCGAGATGTGGTGCTTAGAGAGGTGAAAGATGTTAGTAAAAATGAATTCCTACCAAAGAAGCTTGAGAAGATAGAGTTTGAGCTAAAGGAGGAAGAACCAAACTCTACAACATAATAATATTCAAAAGAGGAAGAGCCACACAATCTAGCTATGAGAAGATCAGTTCGAGAAAGAAGGAAACCATAAAGGTATATAGTCTATCTTATTTTTGTTCAAATTTAAAGCTAAAAAAATGATTAAGAAATTGCTAATTATTTAAAGTTACAAAATTTCTTAACAGTGACATTTAGACCTTGACATTAATTGTATGACCTGGACCTGATTTTGGTTAGCTTATTTAAGACAAAAAATTTTAATCTCTTGACTTGGTAATTTACATAATAGACACAACATACAAAGAATTATACACAATATTGATATGACAACATGCTTTAATATTGGTACACCATCAATGGCACTTGAATCGATAACATATTAGAATCTGACTTGATAACCTTGGTATACTAACAATTTTTTGTGGACAACAATTCAGTTGTTAGTAGTGTGTGGAATTCATAGTGAATCTGTAATAATGGGTTGTATTTGATTGGGAAATAATTTGAAGTTATCCTTAAATAGTGGTAGGGCCCTTGTTGTTAACTATGTAAAGCAAGTGGTTCAACTGTGATATAATTAGACAAAACAATGATTTGAATTGGTGAAAGTTAACAAAAATTATATATATATATATATATATATATATATATATATATATATATATACATATATATATATATATATAGTAGCAACAATGTGTTTGATTCATTGATGTAACATTGACATGAAAATATCTATGTGACAGTGACATGCCTTATATCATAGCGATTTGTGATAGTTCAGTGGTATGAGATAGGGACAAGATTATATGACTAGTGAAAAACAAAAACAATGATAAGACATATGCTGGTAGCCCTCCTTGGGAAAAGTTTGAGAGCATTGTAAGTAGGTCATAGGGATAAATTGATGCATATATGATTGTGTCATCATAAGACATTTGTGCCTGATACTTGCAGTAGTATAAGAATTTTGGTAAAGTGATGTGGTTTGATTGCTTCATTATATCTTGATCACATATTCATACATGAGAAATGTAGTACAATGCATAAGTAGCAGTGACAACCCGTTGTGAAAGAATGTTGTGTAGTTTTTGGGTGTGTGTTATATTCTTTCCATGACTAGCTCCACGCGCCGGGCGCAATAGTGGGCGATAGCCCCCCTGCACAGGGTCATGGGCAGCACCTCAAGAAATTATTTTTGGACCCTATATTAGGTCGGAAAACCTACCTATTTGTGCATGGGTTTAGGGCATGGTTTTGGGCATGATGGTTTTTTGTCCATGGTATTTTGTAGATCCGGTCAAGGAAACTACGATTATGTTCTAATCCAGGGTTAATGGATTGGGGTTTATGAATGCTTCGACATGTATATATATGTATTGTAACATTGAAAGGAATAAAATGAAAAATCAAGCTGGTATTCCCGGTTTTGGGATCTAGGAGAAAATATATGTGTCTATCTCTTTTATGTTTTATGCTCTCACTATTGTTTATTTTCTGTTTAATAGTTCGTTTGTAGATAATTTATGTTTAGGGTTAAAACCTACAGTAGTGATCCGTTTGAGAAGTGTTGTACTTTTAGCACGTTGTGTAGTGATTAGCTTAAGAAATGTTGTGGAGTGATCACTTTGAGCAGTGTTGTGCATTGATAAGTTTGAGAAGTGTTGTTCAGTGATTTGTTTGAGTAGCGTTGGAACAAAATTTTGTGGTTGATGCTCTATCAAAACATGGTCATCGGTATCAGATGAGCGAGATTCACTTCAAAGATGATTTTCAGGGTACACTTCAAAGTTTGGGCATGATCTTATACTGTTGAATTTGATTAGTAATTTCTAGTTAGACGTAGTTGACATGAAGACTGTAGGATGATGTGTATATTTATTTTTTTGTTAAAATGATGTGGCACATATTTTATATGGCCAATTTTGTTATGTTCTTGAATTAGTATGAGACATATCCACAAATTGGGTGATGAATGTACATGAGACCTTTTATGTTTCTAGATCATGATGATTATTACCACCATCAAACTGATGTAAAGAATTTTTTAATTGAAATCTTGTTTCCAAGATTTGTCTTTTGGATCCATCACATAAATCTTTTAAATTTCCAACTTGTTTTGAACCAACTAATGTGCTTCATCCTCAATATGATTAGATGAAGGCAATCAATCCAATAAGGAGAATAAAAAGAGAGAGAATTCCAACAAGCTCAAATATTAGGTCAAAGATCATAGAAAATAACTATTGAGGAAAAAGTGATTAAGTCAAAGGTCAGAGAAAATAATTATTAGAAAATAAATAAAATAAAATAAAATGTCCCAAATCAAATTTTAAAGTTAATAATATTAAGAGAGAAAAAAAAGAAATAATTCCTACACACTCAAAAATTAGGTTAAAGTCCAAAAACAATAACCATTAAGAAATAAGAACCTATGTAAAAAAATAAGAGCTGCACCAGCTAGAAGGGGAAGGCACACCCGAAACAACCTCATAAGCAAAGCACCCAAGAATAAGATCCGGGACAAGGATCATCGATGGTAAAACATTACCAAAACCCCCCAAAATGAGTCACACAAACACCCCAATGCGAGTCTCATCAACTCAGCAATGACAACAAATGCGAAGGCAACTGTACTATGCATCAAGATCATGGAAGTGACGGTTAGGGTTCCCCAATCGTCGATTCATATCCCCCCTTAATTCCCCCTTCACCATGCTAGCATTGTTGCTGTTGACATTTTTGAAATTCCAACACTATCATTGCCCAAGACACTCTTATGAATTATTAATTTCCTAATGGTTATTTTCTTTGGCCTTTGAGTTTGTATGAATTCTCTCCCTTTCGTAATCCTTCTTAATATTATTAACCTTAAAATTTCGCTTAGGATATTTTAGTTTATTTTATTTATTTCCTATAGACTATTTTTCTGACCTTTGATCTAATCATTTTGTTCTTCTAACTGTTATTTTCTCTAAACTTTGAACTAATATTTGAGCTTATAAGAATTCTCTCCCTTTTTATTCCCGTATTGGATCAAATTCTCTTCATATAATTGTTGTCGTGAGCATAGAAACTAGTTTGCTTTTTCTTTCTTTAAAAAAAACTTAGGGCTTAAGTCTTACACATTCTAAACTTTCTAAAATTATGATGGATAGTTTCAATAATTGAATGTTAAATTAATGGTTATTAAATTTGATGGTGGTCATTGTTGAATTATAAGTGTAAATTAGTGTGTAATATTATTAGAAATGAACTTGTTTTTAATGCGACTTTTTGGAGTTCCGAAATCTAGCTGAAAATTTTGAGGTGAAATCTTGATTTGTATAATTTAAACTGGTTTTTTGAGTGCATATATGGATTCAACACCTTGAAAAATCTTTGGTACACTTTCATTGTGCAAAGTTTACTCATCAAACTTGTGATTTCAATAAATTCCTACCAAATTTTAGACAAATTAGATAAGAAAAATAAATCAAAAAGCTTGTTAAAAAATAAAGTAAATTTGAATAATCATTATTATTGACATATAAATTTTGGATGACTATCATTATTAATATGTAAATTTTTAATTTTTCTAACTTTCAGGTGGATACTACTATATACTACACTACTAAACTTGATGAAGAAAGAAACAAATAGAAAACTTGATGAAGAAAGAAACAAATATTGGTGGTCAAATTAAGAATAAATTTTAAATAAAATTAAAATAATCCCAAAAGTCATTATTAGAGATTTTAGTATAGGTATTTTGAAAGGTCAAAAATCATTAAGTCAATGGTGAAAGTAAAGAGAAATTGTAAATAAAATTAAAATAGATCCAAAAGTAGCAGTGAGAGTTCACATACGTTCTCGATATAATCGACCAGCTGCACCATTTCATGCACTAATACACATTAAATTATATTATCAAAGTTCTAACTCCATCAAAATCTGCAAATAAAAGAATGTGGCATCAGATGCGATAACTACAATGGAAGAAAATGTAATTAACAAAATGACAAAGCTGATAAGTAACTTTTAATTTTTATTTAGATAACTTTTTCCTGTATTTTTGGATTTAATTTTATTATTATTATAATTTTTATTTCTAATTTTATATTTTCAAAAATTTTAATTTCTTATTAATATTTTATTTTTATATTTTTATAAAATATATAAACCTCATTCAATTAGTGGAAATATGGTATTATATTTAACAAAATAAATAAACTTTACACCGATAAAATTTATAATAATGCAGCAAATTCATGAACTCAGGTAGATTGAAAAACATAATAATCCTCTTTATTAATTCATTATATAAATCCCACCATTTACACATCAATCCCATAATCAAAATGATTGCATCCCTTCTTGATCTCGAAAAGGAAATATGTAAATATTTGTTAAAGTGTGGCATGTAATAAATTTGTGAGCCCTAACAATCTTCATTTATGTGTAAAAACGTGTTTAAGTGTGCCCTGCAATACATCTCTGAAGCATAACAATCTTCCATGTTTGGATTAGAGTGGAACTGTGAAGCATAACAATCTTCCATGTTTGAATTAGAGTGGAATTAAAAATTTTAATAGATAATTTAAAAGAAATATAATCATATTTTTAATATTAGTATATTTTGAATGAGTTTAATCATTAGAATATTTGTTTTTTTTTAAAAGTTATATATATATATATATATAATTTTGTTGAGTTGAGAGACTTATTCTACAACCCAGTGTGAACACAATGTATGTTAATATTTTCTAAATAGAAAACAATGTAGACTATAATAAAAAAGGAAAAAAATGTTATGTATATTTAATTAATTGCAGTATAACCTAATACCAACATAGATCCATCTTAAATGAAGATCTAAAGTGCAATATTTTTAGACTGTAAAATACAATGTGTTATTTTTCATTGTTGAAATTGTATTTTTGAATACTAAATAAAATATATATATGACCAAATAAACTTTTTAACTATAAAACCATAATTTTTTCATGATATATACATAATTTTTAAAAAAAATGATATATGATATATACACAATTAACATTAAAATATTTTAAATAACATGTACATGGATACATTATATGATTCAAATTTAAATAGTTTTTTATTATTAACATATTTTTAACTATATGTCAATATTACTCACACATTTTTTTACTTTTAATTATTGCATATTTTTAAGTATATGTCAATACAATTTTTTTGCTTCTAATTATTTTAGAACATAATAATTTTTTATTATAATCCAAATTATTTTTCTATTTAAAACATAATTTTAAACTTTTATTTTTATTTTAAAGGGGAACTGACCAACCAACATCCTCTCATACTAGGCTTTAGAGCTCAATGAGCCTCTAGGCTTAATAATTTCATGTAAATTAAGTAAAAGTGAAAAAAAAATGAGAGTAAGATGTTATATTTTTCAAAAATATTTTAACACATATTTTAACATGAATTAATATTGATGCAAAAAAAACTAATTTAATGTGCTCTCTATAACATTCAAAAATACAATTTAAACAATAAAAAATTAAAAGTTGTTTTTCTGCACTCTAAACTAAGTTTACATATGAAGCAATTTGATCCCACTTGGCTCATGTTAGATCAAGATTGATCTATGCTAGTAAAATTTAAAGTATGTAAGCATTTGGAGACTTAAACAATTAAATGTCTATGAGGTGTGTCTCTTGTCTCTTAAATAACAGGGTCTCATAAATGATATGGTTACACATTTAGATTTAATATATTTACTATTTGTATATAAAAATTCCACCATAATTGTGTTGTTTGTTTTTTTCTTCATAAAAAAATGTAAATTTATTTATAAAAATAAACAAAATTACATTTTTTAAATATACAAACCAAGTATGTATTCAAGTAAAGTCTACCCATATGAGTGAAGCGGTCACAAAAAAAACTAGTTCTCCCAACATTAAATATGCAACTTTACATTATTTCACCCTAAGTTTAGCTCAAAAAGAAAAACCCTACAAACAAAAACCTAAAGTCCAAACAACAAGCACCCAACAAAATAGTTTTTTCACTCTAAAATAAGTTTAGATTAATATTTTATTTTGATCTCTCATAGATTTCTCATGTTAGATCCCTTGTTAAGGTCGATGTATGCTCATAAACTTTAAAAGAGATGCATACTAATTTAATACATTTACTATTTGTATATAAAACTTCCACCATAATTTTGTAAGTTTACTCATAGAAATAAATAAAATTACAATTTGTAAATGCACAAAATACATGAAATAAACAAAATTACAATTTGTAAATACAAAAAATACATGTGTATTCAGATAAGATCTATGAATGGTAAAAAAAAAAACAGTTTTCTCAAAAAAAAAAAAATCATAATCTTTTCATCTTTTGACCTTAAGTTTAGTGCAAAAAAAAGAAAACCCTATAAACAAAAACCTAGAGCCCAAACAATCATGACCCAACAAACAAACAAGGTAAGGTAGATCAATTTTCGCACTCTAAAATGGGAATAAAAATTAAATATTGTTTTTTGCACTCTAGAATAAGTTTGCACCTCAAGAATCAACTCATGTTATATCCCTCATTAAGAACTTTAAAGTATGTATATCTTTGGATACTTTAACAATTAAATGACTATAGAGAGGTGAATCCCTTGTCTCCATAAATAAGAGGATCTCATACAACAATTTGATGTACATGAAACTTTTAACAAATTATATTGTTACACATTTAAATTTAATATATTTATATTTGAATATAAAACTTCCACCATGATTTTGTTGTTTGGTTTTTTCCTCACAAAAAATTGTAACTTTATTTTCAGAAATAAGCAAAATTACATTTTGTAAATGCACAAACTAAAAATGTACTCACTAAGATCTACCCATAGTGGTCACAAAAATGATCAATTCTCCAACAAAAAACATACATCTTTACATCATTTGACTCTAGGTTTGGCCAAAAAAAAAAAAAAAAAACCCTGCAAACAACCAACATAGATCCATCTTAAGCAGTGATCTAAAATGAGTTGAGAAGGATCCAATTTCTTCATGCTTAAACTTATTTTAGAGTGTAAAAAATAATGTGTAATTTTATATTGTTTAAATTATATTTTTGAATATTATAAAGATAACATAAGCATGTGCATTGAGCCATTTTATTAGCCCATATTACAATGGTTTTTTTTGTTATTAATATAATTTTATGTATAACTAAATATTAATTCATATTAAAATATTTTATATTCATATTTTATTCTATACAACATTAAAATATTTTATTTTAACAATAATTTTCTATATGTAGATATATATGAATTACTTATGTAGTTGGAGACTTTAAATGCACAAATGAGTCCAATGTCTTATAAATAAAAGGGTCTCATAAAACAATTTGATGCACATGAAACTTCTAGCAAATTATATTTACTATTTGTATATTAAACTTTCACCATGAATGTGTTGTTTATTTTCTTCTCCATAAAAAGCTTTAACTTTATTTATAGAAACCAACAAAATTACATTTTGTAAATGCACAAACTAAGTGTGTATTCAAGTAATTTATAGAAATAAACAAAATTACATTTTGTAAATGCACAAACTAAATGTGTATTCAAATAATTTATAAAAATAAACAAAATTATATTTTGTAAATGCACAAAATAAGTGCATATTCAATAAGATCTACAGAGATCCTTACATCTTTAGATCCAACCTAGAACCCAAACAACCAGGCCCAAACAACCACTGCAAAACAAGCAAACAAGGTAAGGTAGATAAAAAACCACATTATTCAAAAACAATCACCAAACAACATAATAGAAAATAGTTACAACAAAAAATGAGTCAAGATGAAATGTAGTTTATTTTTCAGTTATAACCAATTACAAAGTTCCTTTAAAATACCCAACTGCTGTATAAATACAGTTGTCTGCTATATAAATATAGTTCTCATTTGAATGAATAAATCAATAGTGTGTAATCACCATTCCAATGTAACAAAAAGACACTAGAGATGGCCAATAGACAAAGTCAGCACCAGAAAACAAAGATGCACCCAAAAATGAGAGTCCTGAACAGAGATCCAAGAATGAGAGCCCTGAACAGGGATCATCGATGGTAAAACACCATCAAAATCCCCAAAATGAGTCAGCAGCTCAAAATTGATAACAATTATGTGGTAAGAAATTTGATGTTAGAATCTAATCCACAGTAGTTCATTTTTGTCTATGCAGAGTTTAATCTAATTCTTTCCAGTCCTACCCACTCCATTCATGTTACAAACTTTTTGTAACATGTATGGTTGCTGGCATGGTCCAACAAATATATTTCTCATACCGCCGGCTCCTTCATCATTCGAAATAGTGACAATTAAGCACCATTCAGGTGTTATATAATATACATCGGAGTGCCGGTTGGCTCATGAAAACTTTATGTTCAGCCACGCCAAATCACATGAGGTCATGCGTTTCGCATGGAACAACAACCTCCATCGTTCTCTGGCCACAGTTGCAAGTTTCCCGTCATGCTTTTAGAAGGAGTTTTGACTGTGGACGGACAACGGTTTTTGAAACAGTTTGTGTTGGTGCATAGGTTTCCGCTGTTAGAAAATTTAATAAATTTTCTTCCCTAGGGTTTCTCTTTATGTATCAGTATAGTGTATCTGAATAAGATTGTTGATTATGGAAATTTTTAGTTTTTTCATTTAATATATGTTTTTTAATTAAATTGGAAAATAAAAAATATAACCGTTTTTAAAATATATTTTTTATATGTTTTTTTATTCATTAAATATTTTATAAAAAACAAATTTCTACAGTATATTTATTAATTAGTGATAATTAAATTAAAATTTTCTAATCTCTATCAAATTAAACATACTTGCTAGATAGAATTTACTTCTTATATCTAATTTGCATTTTATTTTACCTTTTTTTATTATTATCAAATATAGTAAATTATTTCTTATAAATAAGGTAACTCATTTTTTAAAGCATAATATTAATTTATTTTATAAAATAGTACTTTATCTCGTGTTTGCTATGTTTATTGGCAAAATATTTCTTAAGAAGTTAAAACTGTTTTTTAAAATAATTATGATAGCTTAACATGCGACAACTTTGATGTATTCAAGCTTTGAATGGGGCACTTTTTTTGGATTCTTAAAAAAAACTTACTTTGAGCTCTATTAATTTGGTTAAGTTGATGAATTTTGTCTAATAGAATGAATCATATCTAAAAAAATCCTATTTTAAATATCATTATTGCAATATATGGCTTTGGAGTTGTTGATTTGCATCACATAAAGCTATCTAAGCTGCACATTTTTAGGCATGCATCATTTCCTTGCATCACGTTTTCTATCATACTGCATTTCTAAATATATTGGGCAGAAGGGGATTGGAACAAGTCACGTCATTTTTTCATCACAACACATTGTATTCTATCAAAGTTGTGCTAATAGATAAGTTTTCATTGACATTGTTGTTAATTATGTCATTGTTGGAAGCTATGATACCAAATGTTGGGAGCTTGACAATACCGACAAGGTAGGGGGGAGGGTAAATCAATACTTTTTGGATGGATCAATTTATGCCATTTTCCCCTCTTTTTACAATTAATTGATTTATTGATTCATTAACAACACCATTATTAGATAAATAAAAAATATAAACACAAATATGATCATGCATAAGAGAAACAATACACATGAGCAAATAGCCACGAGAGGAGCACATCAAAACATAATCACACAAGAGAACATAGGATCTAAGGTGGAAATAATTCTAGGAGAAAAACCACCATTTTTTTTGCATTTTTCTTCTTATTATTATTGAAATTTCTTTTACATGTGCACTGGCCACCACGAGTGTGCAAGCCCAAATTTGATATTCATCCAAGCAACCACCCGCTCCAAGCCACTACTTGACATATGCCACCACTTGCTGGAAGCCACCAGTCCTTCAACTATGCTGACCACTACTCGTTGTAGGCCACTATCCACTGGATGCCCCAACACCCAATATTTTTTCTAGCCACCACTCCCAAATTCTCAACCCACAACCCGAAGGAAGCCACTACTCCTTGAGTCAACAAACCACCACTTACCGATAAGCCACAGCTATCCCACTGAAGGCCCAGGATCGAATAATCAACCCAATAAACCATAGGACACTTTTCATCCCATTTTCCTATTGGACCCACTCATGACCCTAAGCTCATCAAATAAATACAGACACCTGTACAATACAACACTCTACTCATACAATCAATCTGCCACGACATACAATTTATCTCAAACCCTAGGAACATCAAATCTTACTCATACTCAATCTACAATAAGACATGCTCAACTCCAATGAAAAATACATCAACCATATCATACATGGAAATATATCTCACTCACAAACTTAGTCCTCATGACATGACAATATACAAACTACAACAAAAACTTCAACATGCTCAAGCTCTAAGCACACACATTTGTAATTTGAATAGAAGGAATAGGTATGTTGATCTCTGTCATTCGAACTCTACTAGAAACATCAACACACACCTTGTCAATGATCATCTAACCTTTGCACTATTCTTAAGCCATCACACTAGTCTCACTACGTGCATTAAATCATCATTTAAATCTCCCTCCATACACACCCTCTTTGCAATCTCTCTCCATCATACACATTGGTAAGAAGAAAAATGAGTTTATGTCTAACCTTCCAATGTACAACAAATATCCACACTTAACCCTCTGTCTAGCATTGACATATTTAATTATGAGCCCAACATCCTCTAGATCAACCAAATCAAGATGATCATTGTGTTCCATAACCACGAGGACCATATCAACGATGCATTAACCTCATGGACCAAATAAAACCACTACACATTTGACCAAATTGATCTACTAAAAAACCCACTCAAATTTTAATGTGTTCACACTATTGAACAATTAACTTGATGACCAAATCAACAAAATTATTTTAAAACAAATCAAACAAGTTGTTGTATCACTTTACCTTGGGAAATTCCTTGGATTAAATCGTGGTATTTTCTTGCGTACCTACAAGAGAGTGTAATGGGCTACAAAATGAAATATTACAAAAAATGTCACACTAACACCATTGCATGAATACAAAAATAAACCAACACCACTCTGTGACTCAAGCAAGACTGCAACAATTTGATAAACTAGGGAAAAATCAAATTCTCACTACCTAGAATTGCTTTTAACTTCAATCCTACTTCCTCATACACCTCCAAGACCTATACAACATCCAGTCATATTTTCCAAACATAAGGAACACTTCCACTAATCAGAACCATGCACAGGGTCATCTGGCTTTTAACATCAATGCCAACATAACTGGCACCATGGTTGAAGTCAGTGCCAACACCATGTTGCCAACAATATCCCCTTTGGTATTGATGGCATCCTTAAGCCATGTCATTGACTTGATCTTCTACACTGATTTGCAGTCTTCTATAACTGGATGGTCTTCACTCTCTAATAGTGACTGACTCACTCTCCCCCTTTGATATCAATGGAAAATGGTGGTCCAATCTTGTTGAAACACCATGATGACACCACTGACAAGGATGATACCAATTGTTTTGCTGATGAAACAAGATAAAAAATAACATCCCTATAAGATAAGAATTAAAATCAAGGAAGTATGTTGGTAACTGCAGACAACATGCCTCTAAGCCAACATCATGCACTTCTCTTGCCGACTTTCACATATGTTAGGCCGCAAACAACTTCTTCATGTTGTTGTATAATGAATTTTGACGCTACCAAATTTCCTCCTTGCCACATGTAATAGGCTACAACACTAGACCAGTGACTCCATGAGATACCAAGACCAAATGATTATCATGATAGTGCATGGCTTCAAAAATAAATACAAGGCTATAAGAATGATACTCAACAACCCATATCTGGCTGAAACATGACCCACTTAATGAAATCGTAGATTAAGTGACTCTTCCTTGTATGCAAGCCTAGACATATGACTCTTAACTAATAGACCCAATGATGAAACAAAAATTATACAAGGTTATATAGTGCACTCAATAATTCTTACATGGAAGAAATGAAATTACTTCTACTATGCATGTCAATGAATCTCTTTCCCATACATGAATCATACTAGGGTTATTCAAGCATATTGATAGAAGATGATCATGAAAATGTACAACAAGGATGATTCACATGCATTTTCACTCATGAATACAATATGAAGTTGTTATAGATGAAAGTAAGTGAATGCAAGATAAATTAGCATACAACCTTGAATCCCTAGTTGCATGCATAGATCCCCCTAATCTCATTATAGCTTCTTGTTAACCCAAGCTTCTCATTGATCCTGTGGACTTGATCATGCTAGTAGGATATTTATCACAACTTTCCGCTACTACTAAAACTCATACAAATTCATTCTTATGATGTTTCCATGTGCTCCCCCTGAGGTTATGCAGGCCTCACATGTATGTCTACAAATTTTCTTGTGAATGGATTTTTCAAGTAACAAAAGACTACAATGGGGACTAACTTCTCCTACTCAGAATTTGAAGAGGAAGAGACTATCCTCAATCTCTTGCTTCTAATCAATATTCCCTTCAAAATTTACACATTATCTAGGATTATAATTCCTCAAATATGGGAATTTAAAAGTTTACTTGTACCTTAAAAGGAGTTGCGCCTCCAGAGTGAATGTTGGATGAAGATGCATTGCCAGTGGGCAATCATTGAAGGATGTGGGCAAAGTTATCCATCATCACGTTCCTTTTTTTTTAGGGCCTCCCTGAGCAATATTTTGATAGGATCTCTTGCTCCCTCATCTTTCTTTTCATCCCCCATGGGTGGCCGTCGGGGTTTGTGAGGCTGATCTTGCCTAGGTTCAACCAGATCGAGCCATAACTCCTTATACCCCGACCTCGTTGGGGACATGCAAAGAAGGATCGAGAAAGAGTAGACCGCTCTGATACCACTAATCCATATTTATGCAGGAATGCAATAGAATACACATAACCATAAATATAAAAATGCAGTGGAAATAACACTTCATTTCATTAATATCAAAAAACTGAAATTTGTTTACAAAAAAAATGGAGATAAACTAGCTAGGGCACTGGTAGCTTATCTCTGAGAAGATATGTGGTGGCTACAAGCCTCTAAAATTTGTGTTACAATGAGGCTCTAAGGCCTATATATTATTGAGAAACAATGGAAGAACCTAAACATCCAAAAACCTAACTTTAGGAGATGAAACGCCAGAATATGGGCCTTGTCAGGGTAAATTGGTACATCAATTTCCCATGGTTGTAACTTTGGCATACTATCTTCGTTTAACACACATGATACACCGTTAGAAAGATCTATCCAAGGACTAAAATTTCTAACATTGAATGTAAAAGTGCACCCATGTTCGTTCAAATAAGAGCTTAGCAGTGGCTTCTGTTGTGATATTTTTCTTGCAGGCCGACATAATGGTCATCTTCGAGAATATGTCGACAACCACGAAAACACAGTCATTTCCATTCTTAGTAGAAGGAAGACCCGACATGTAATCCATGGATATGGATTCCCAAGGTCAAATAGGGGTAGGTAGTGGAGTATAGAGGCCTTGCTCCTTGATGGTTAGTTTGGCAATGGAGCGAGCAGTGTAGGATGTGATGTACTTGCCAACATCCTGTCGAAAGTTCGGACAATAGAAATACATCTTCAATACTGCCATTGTTTTCTCGACCCTGAAATGCCCAGCGACTCGACTGTAGTGTGCTTCCCAAATAATTTTGGCATGCTCGCTTGAATGAACACAAAGGTGTCCCAAGTGACATAACAATGCATCCTGGAGGTGAAAATTTGGAACTTGTGTACCCTCCAAGAGTGTCTTGTATGTGTGGATGAATTTTGGATTGCTCTTGTAGAGAAGCGGCCAATCAGAAGTCTGGTGCCCACAAGATTTGAGAATGGTGATTAGCGCCACGATATGTGGTCTGTTGAGGCAGTTTGCAACATTATTGGTGCTTCCCTTCTTATACTTGATGTTCAAATGAAATTTTTGCAGATATGTGGACCACTTCTGATGGCAATCGTTCTGCAAATTCCCTTGTGTCTGTATGGACTGCAGGGGTTGGTGGTCTGTGTGGATGACCGTTTCCTTCCCCAAAATGTAATTCTTCCAATGGCGGCATGCCTGCATAATGGAATACATTTCTTTTTCATAAGTGGGATACTTGCGAACTCTGTCGGACAATGTATCACTGTGATATGCCACTAGATGCCTCTGTTGAGTAAGAACTACCCCAATAGCATAGTCAGAGGCATCTGTGTCGATCTCAAATGGTTGTTGCAAGTTTGGTAATGTGAGCACTCGGGCAGAGCATAGGCGATGTTTCAATTCTACGAATGCCTTCTGTTGAGATTCTGACCAAAATAATTTTTCTTTCACTCCTTCCTTGGTGACTTGAATCAAGGGCCAAGTGATATGAGAGAATCCCAACACGAACCTACGGTAGAAATTAGCAAGACCCAGAAAGTTGCGAAGCTCTGTTAGAGTGGTTGGGACTGGTCAATCCCGAATTACTTGGATCTTGGTTGGATCCAGATGCACCCCGTGTTCATCAATAATGTATCCGAGATACTGAACCTGGGTCATGCCAAAAGTGCACTTATCCAAATTGGCACAGAGCTTGTGTTGCCGCAGTGTTTGGAGGACCCGTCGGATGTGGTGGAGGTGCTCTTCCCATGTCTACCTGACTATCAAGATGTCATCCAAGTACACTAATAAAAATGAGTTGGTGAATGGCCACAAGATGTCATCCATCAACCTCATGAAGGTTGCGGGAGCATTCGTCAACCCGAAAGGCATGACCAGCCATTCGAAAAGGCCCTCCTTGGTTTTGAAGGCTATCTTCCACACATCGGAGGGTTCAATTGGTACCTGGTGATACTCAAAATTCAAGTTGATCTTGCTGAAATGTTTCACCCCTTTGAGTTGATCCAAAATTTCATCTATTCGTGGTATCAGGTACCTATTCCGGACAATGATATTTTTCAGTGCCCGATAGTTAATACAAAGTCTCTAAGTACCATCCTTCTTCTGCACTAACACAATTTGGCTCTCACAGGGTGATGAACTCAGTTGGATGTGACCTTTCTATAGTAGCTCTTGAATTTGCGTCTTGATATCATCATTCTCCAGAACATAGTGCCGATAGATTAGTCCATTGGGCAGCGACGCACCTGGGGTCAAATCAATGGTGTGCTTGACCTGACAGTGTAGAGGCACCTTGGGTGAGGTGAATATGTCCCCGTACTTCTCCACGACCTTTTCCATTTGTTGTTGTCGTGCGGAGGATTTCTATCTCGAGGTCGTGGCCACAATCTTCTTCTTTCCATGGGGGCAGATTGTCAGGAAAACAAGTTTCCCGTTTTGGAAATGGGCTTACTACATTTTTTTGCAGTTACCAAAGAGATAGCCGAAGGCAGTGGTACCTTTGATATCCTGTACAACTTATTGCCCAAAGTAACAATAAAAACGTGAGGCCGGGAATCATACACAACATGTTGCTTCCATAAGTATGGTTGGCCTAATAATACATCACAAACATCAAGAGGAACAATGTCACATAATAACTCATCTGTGAAGGGCTTGATGCTGTAGGGAAGGCGGCACTGCTAGCTGACGCGTAGATCCCGTCCTTGGTGAAGCTACCCTATGGTGTACGATTGTGGGTGGTCGGCAAGCCCAAACACTTCACTACATTTGATAAAATGAGGTTCTTTTGGCTGCCACTGTTGACAATGAACTATAGCAGGGAACCCTTTGCCCACATCTAAGAGTGGAAGAGACACTCCTCCTCTACTGGTTCTTATGGTTCTTCCTTCTGGATCTTTTCAGTGGCAAGGATGGCATTGGGCTCCGCATCAATAATATGCTTCCCTTTTTCATTCCCCTTGTTGGGTTCTGATTCAGAGTCAGAGCATGCATCTGATAAAGAATCCCTCATCTTAGCCACCAATGACTACTTGGCTCGACATTGACTTGTGTTGTGAGTGGAGCTCTTATGGAACTCAAACCGCTTTCCCGTGTCCTTCTTCGGCTTTGTGGTGTTGTTCTTTGATTGCAGCTTTGGTAGGCTATCTTGGGCCAGCATGCCTTGGCCTTGTCCTTTGTTTTGCGGTTTGTGGGCACCTTTCCCTTGCTTTGATTCACAGAACCAAAATCTCACTTTTTATGTTTGAATTTATGATCAATATTGGCAGCATACCGGTATGCCGTACCAATCAAGAAGATTTCAAGGAACTCAATTTCCTCCTAAATGTATATTTTTAGACAACTGCAATACTTTAGCACCAAATGTTTCTCCGAATCTTTGATACCCAACTTTGTGTGCAGGGTATGAAACAAATTCGTCAGCTCATGTACATCTTGATCCCTTTTCTACCGCAACATAGTCCATTGTATGTACTTGTCCCGGGATAATTTTGTTCCTTGATGGTGTCTCGAAAAGAATTCCAAGTGGGTACGATCTAGAACAGAGAGGGTTCCCCCTCACCCTTTTTCGCACAGTAGGTTTCCCACCAGTCCTTGACATGGGGGGTAGCTTTGAGGAGTGCAAAAATAATCTTCTCCCGGTCGGTAAAGTCATGAACTGAGAAATATACTTATAATAGATTCAACCATCTATCTATGGTGTCTGCATATATGTGTCTCTCAAATATGGGAATGTTAAACTTTTACCTTAAAAGGAGTTGCGCTGCCAGAGTGGATGTTGGATGCAGATGCGCTGCCAGTGGGCAATCATTGAAGGATCTAGGAAAAGTTATCCATCATCGCGTTCCTTTGTTTTCCGAAGGCCTCCTTGAGCAATATTTTGATAGGATCTCCTGCTCCCTCATATTTATTTTTATCCCCCATGGGTGGTCGTCGGGGTTTGTGAGGCTGATCTTGCAAAGGTTCAACTAGATCGAGCCAGAACTCCTTAAACCTCGACCTTGTTGGAGACATGCAAAGAAGGATCGAGAAAGAGTAGACCATTATGATATGACAGATCCAGATTTATTTAGGAATGTAACAAAATACACATATAACCATAAATTTAAAAATGCAGTGGAAATAACACTTCATTTCATTAATATCAAAGAACTGAAATTTTTTTATAGACAAAATGGACATAAACTAGCTAGGGCATTGGTAGCTTATCTCTGAGAATAGATGTGGTGGCTACAGGCCTTTGAAATCTGTGTTACAATGAGGCTCGAAGGCCTATATATTATTGAGAAATAATGGAAAACCCTAAACCTATAAAAACCTAACCCTAGGAGATGAAATGCCATAATATGGGCCCCGTCGGGGTAAATTGGTACATCAATTTCCCGGGGTCGTAACTTTGGCATACTATTTCCGTTTGATGCACATGATACATCATTAGAAATATCTATGTGAGGACTACTACTTCTAATAAAAAATATGAAGTTTGAAACAAACTCTATTTTCCAGAGAAGCAATGCCCAAAAAATGTCATTTAGGGCCTCAAAACAACTTAGGAAGTCTAGGACCCGAAAAATTGCTAAAAATAGTAAAATCTACTATAGTTAAGGAAACTGAAAAACTAAAAGAAATAATGGTGGGGCCCCAAGTGAAATAGGCCAGTGGCCACCAATATCCACCTGGATCAACAACGACTAGATCTATTTACAATCAATCATCATGATTAAACATGTATAAGGAGATTCCACACTTTACTTGTCCTCCTTCTTCACCCACATTGTGTTAGGATTCTTCTTTTCATTCACATTCTCCTTTTGTTTTGTACTAGGCCTACTTAGGTTTTGTTGCTCCTTTTGTTTGATTTGCATTGAAGAATTGAAAAAAATATAATATCTAGCCATGTGACCAATATTATGACATGTATGACATCTTACATGACCAAGGTATGGCACAACATGGTCAAATATGTAACACCCCTCCACACATTTATCTACCTTAGCTTGCTCACGAGGGTAAACATGAGATGAGAGTTACTATGCGCGACTCGATTTCTAATATGGACTTATGGAAAATGGGGTCAAAATGTCCTGAATTGACTTCAAACAACTAATGTCACATGATCACACTTTTATGAACCTAACTTGACCCAACACTATTTCTTTTCAGTTTCATTTCCTTAAATTTAATACAAATTTCTATGTTTGGCAATTTTTCAGGTTCTAAAATTTCGAGGCCATTTTGAGGAACTAAAATGCATTTTATGCAATAACGAAGAGACAAGAAAAGTGAAAACATTTGTTTCACATGTTTTTTTCTATTTTTTTTCTACCTCATGGAAATATTTGAAATGAGGTATTGTGATAGTCAAACATAGATTGTATGCCAACGTTACTACCTCGGGAAATTGTCTTGGGTATGTGTTATATTATTTCCACGATTAGTCGCACACGCACAGGCCCGAGGAGGGGGGGGGGTGATATCCCCCTCGGTAGGTTGTGCTGGGCACAATAGGGGGGTCACAGGGGAGGCGACAGCCCCCCTGTTCGGGGTTTGGGGCAGTGCCCTAGGAAAAAAATTTTGGACCCTATTTTTCGGTGGGGAGACCCACCCATGGTTTTGTGCATGGGTTTGCACATGGTTTTGTGGCATGATGGCTTTCGGCCCCTGGTATTTTGTAGATATGGTCAAGGGAATTACGGTTATGTTCTAATCCAGGGTTAATGGATTGGGGTTTATGAATGCTTCGACATGTATATATGTGTTGTAACACTAAAAGGAATATAATGAAAAATCAAGCTGGTAGTCCTGATTTGGGATCTAGGTGGAATGTCTGTGTATATCTATTTTATGTTTTATTCTCTCGCTATTGTTTATTTTTTGTTTTTAAGATTCGTTTGCAGATAATTTCTGTACAGGGTTAAAACCTACAAGTTGGAGGTCCAAGTTACTCATTTATACAAACACTTTCTGTACATAGTACCTATAGGTCATAAATACATATATATTCACTGATTCAACAATATCAACGAATAATCATTGTTGAGATTCAACAAGATGATGAGCTTAGTGAAAAGAATCACCTTCACTAAGTGGGCCCGCATGCTATTTTTGGTGCAAGTCTATTTATAGAATATGTCTATTTTTAGACATGGTGATCATATTTCAAAAGTTGCAGGATGCTATTTGTGGATGGTTGGTCAAGTTGGAAAAATAGATGAAATTCTATTTTTAGAATATTGGGCGAAGTCTATTTATAGATCACCAATCTAAAAATATAAGTGTCGATTATTATTAGCTCTTAATAATAATATGACAATAAACAACAACTTATTCTCTTGGAGCACTTAGTTTTAGTGCACAGATTTGGAAAATCAATGGGCTGAAGGAATTAAAAAATTCCTAGGGTTTACTGGTGGTTCATGCATGGAGGACTCAGTTAGAACTGAAGTGGCAAAGTTATGATAGAGTTGGAAGAGTAGTTCATGGAGTTGTATTCAGTTTAACTCAGTCAAAGTGAGTTAGACTCAGTTGAGCTAGATGTATCTAGTCTAACTGAATGATACACTAGTGAGAGTGGAGTGAATTATTTAGTTAATTAACTCAAAAATAATAACTCATTAATCAACTAAAAAATAAAATAGTTAAATATAGTGCATGTCAGTTCCAGTGGAGACCCAGTGGAGAGATAGGTGAAAGGGCAAGATGGATTATCTTTTGTGACTATAGTGATGCATTGATTGCACCACACACACTTTGGAGTTGCCAATGAGGATTGCGAAGTCAAGGCAAGGGTAATTCAAATTCATTCAGAGCTATTCTTTAGCAAGGATTGCACAGTGGAGGCAGGCTATCAGGTGGCAAGAAATCGGTGCATGGATTTGCAGATTTCTTCTGATTAGTGTGTGACGATTGATTGTATTGAGAGCTTGATGTACTAAGATTTGTATGAGATTGTTACATGATATCCATGATAAATAATATATGATAGTTGGGGTTTTCAGCTTCAGGCTTTCCCGTTAAACAATTGTGTCATGTGAGATTGTTTTTATTTATGCTTCACATGTGTTTGAAATTAATTTTCCGCAAAATATTAACAATGGAATGATTATGTATTTTACAAGAAGTTAAATATTGTGTGATTAGGGAATATGGATATATACATGCATCTTGTATATAATTTCTACATGGTATTGGAGCAATGTTAATTCTTGAAGATTGCAATTGTGAAGAATTGTTGATTTTGTGCTGGTGGATAATTCAAATTTGCTACAGAGAATTCTTGGTGCAGAAGTTGAGTATACATTGAAATGTATTTCAATGGGTGGTGATTGGAGTATGCCCTTGATGGGAGCTTGAATTACATAGCCTGGAAGGATAGGATGGAGGTGGTGCTGGAGGATAATGGACTGAAGGAGTTCATCGATAGCGATGTTCCTAAGCTGGGATCTAGCGATGCTGCATTACTTGATGCATGACAAAAGAAGATAGCAGAGACAAGAAGAATTCTATTGGAAGGTGTGAAGGACCATATTGTGTCCAACCTTCATGGGAAAGCCACTCCATTCTTAATGTGGAAGGCTTTGACATATTTTTTCCAAAGCAACAACGACCAGAGGAAGTTGGCGCTGAAAGACAAGCTCAGAAAAATAAAAATGGAGAAGGGCAACTGTATTCAAAAATATCTCATGAAGTTTGTCCACTGTAGGGATGAACTAGGAAGCGTGGGGATTACTGTTGATGATGAAGACTTGGTGAGCTTGGCTCTCCTTGGGCTTTCGAAGAGTTTGCATAGCTACGAACACTCTGTCAATGGATGGGAGAAACTACCAGGATGGGAGTGACTTTGGTTGGATCTTGTGAAGGAGGAGATAAGGTGGGATACCAGGGATGGCTCTTCATCGAAGAATGAAGATGAAGAGAATTGTGCTTTGGCTGCCAAAGCAAGGAAAGGGAAGGGGAAGAATTTTCCTTCAAAATCTGATGCTAAAGGCAAGAAGCAGGATTTGTCCAAAGTGAAGTGTTTTCACTGTCACGAACATGAGCATTTCGCCACTAACTGCCCACAGAAGAAGAAGAACAAGAAGGCTGCTAGAGCTGCAGCTGGAGAGGCCTTAGACTCGCAATTTGAACTTGATTTCTCTTTGATTGCATGCTTGGTTTCAAGCTATATGGGATCGGTGTGGTATCTTGATAGTGGTGCGTCTTTCCATATGACGGGAGACAAGGAGTTGTTTAGTGACTTGGAGGAGAAGGACCTCCAGATGCATATAGAGATCGGTGACGATGGTCGATATAGTGTGATTTAAATTGGGACCATTAACTTTGAGAGGGAGTCCAGTAATCCATTCTTTTTGAAGGATGTTATGCATGTTCCAGGTCTAAAGAATAACTTGGTCTCAGTCGCAATGTTGGAAGACAAAGGTTATGATGTTGTTTTCAGTGAGAGAAAAGCCTTCCTTTGACATAAAACAATAGGTCAAACCAAGAAGATATGGATTCAAGTTAAGAATCTCTATAGGTAGATGGATGGGCTGCAATGGTAGGCAAAGCAGAAGAAGTGGTGAGCTGGGATGAGGGAAAATTATGGCACAGGAGATTGGGCCATCTTCACCATGGCGCTTTGAAGATTTTGCAGCAGATTTCTACTGAACTTCCCAAGGGTACTCTTGTGTAGTTAGATTAGTGCAAGAGATGTATTACGGGTAAGTTTGTGAAGACCAACTTTCATGAGAAGGAGAACCATGCTTCGGTGATCCTGGAGAGAATTCACACAGACGTGTGTGGAACTTTCTCGATTGCTTCAACAACAAAACACAAGTATTATGTTATATTTGTTGATGACTATTCTCGTATATGCTGTATCTTCTTCATGCAGAAGAAGAGTGAAACATTATCAAAGTTCTGTGAGTTTAAAGCATTGGTGGAGAAGGAGTCGTGGAAGCAAGTGAAAGCTCTATGAAGCGATAATGGTGGTTAATACATCTCGGGTGAGTTAAAAGACTTCTATAGCAAAGAAGGAATTCAAAGAGAACTCATAGCGCCTCATAACCCACAAAAGAATGGGGTCACTGAGAAGAAGAACGGAACGATCGTGAGTGCTGCATGAGCGATGCTGCATGACCAGGGCCTACTGATGCACTTGTGGGTGGAAGCATGCAACACTACAGTTTATGTGCAAAACTGGTGTCCTCATAGAGTACTTGGCATGAGTACACCTGAAGAAGATTTTACTAGTAAGAAGCCTGATATTTCTCATTTGAAGATTTTTGGCTCATCTGTTTACATTCATGTGAAAAAGGACACCAGGAAGAAGTTGGAGCTGACTGCAGAAGTTGTGATATTTGTGGGGTACACAGAAACACCCCATAATTATCGTGTGTATTTTCCAGACAGTCGGATGACTGTGGTGCGACGGGATATAAAATTCAATGAGGTGAAAGCCATGAAGTTGTCGCTTGAAAGGGATCTACACTTGCATGCAGAGGAGGAACTTCTTGTTCCCAAATATGAGGCTATAGATGTGGATCAGCCATAGGAGAAGATTCATGGAGTGGAGGAGTCCACTCATGCAGAACCAAACATCAGGCAAGGCAGAAAGCATACCATAGAAGTTGAGAGACTTAAGCTTGATGCGGCATAGAATGTAGGAGTCACTACATCACAGCGTAGACAGAGACAACCACCTGACTAATTTACTGGATACATGGCTCTTATGAGCAAGTGTATCGTGACAAAGCCATCTTATTTTGAAGAAGTAGTGTAGGAGCCCACATGGGTAGATGCCATGGTGGAGGAGTATGACTCAATTTTCAGAAACAGTGCTTGGGAGATTGTTCCAAGGCCAGTGGGTAAATCAGTTGTATGATCAAGATGGATCTACAAGGTAAAGCAAGTTGATGATGGGAGCGTCGAGAAGTATAAGGCAAGATTTTTTGCCCGGGTCTTCTCATAGATCGAGGGGATTGATTATGAAGAAACCTTTGCACCTGTCACACGGTATTCTTCCATAAGGACCATCCTTTCTCTCTCAGCGCAGATGGGTTGGCAAATTCATCAGATGGATGTGAAGACTAAGTTCCTTAATGGGATCATTGAGGAAGAGGTGTACATTGAGTAGCCTGAAGGATTTGAGATCTTTAGCAGTGAGTCACATGTGTGCAGGCTCAAAAGAGCGCTGTATGGGCTTAAATGAGCACCTCGTGCTTGGTACACTCGGATCGACACCTATTTCACTAGACTTGGCTTCACCAAGAGTGAGGTGGATGCAAACTTCTACCAAATTGTGGTGGAGGGTAAGCTTTTAATCATTGTTCTTTATGTTGATGATTTAATACTAACGGGCGATGAGTAGTTGATACACTCATGCAAGGCAGATCTTGCAAAGGAGTTTGAGATGAAGGATTTGGGCCTCCTTCATTATTTCCTTGGATTGGAAATATGGCAGCGGGAAGGTGTACTATTTGTGTCTCAAGGAAAGTATGCTCGGGAGATACTAGAGAAGTTTCACATGGAAGGGTGCAAGCCTATCGACACTCCTCTTCCAGGAAATTGGAGGAAGGAGGATGCTACATCGACAGAGGTAGTGGATGCCACTATTTATCGACAGTTGGTGGGTTCTCTCATGTATTTAGTTAATACAAGACCAGACATATGATATGCGGTGAACCAGATTTCACAAGTGATGGTTAAGCCTACCAAGCTATATTGGAAGGTAGGCAAGCATGTCCTGAGGTATCTCAGGGGCACATCTGAGTATGGTTTATGGTACAGAAAGATGGATGAGGTGAAGTTGCATGGCTTCACAGATGCAGATTGGGAAGGAAGCCCAACAGACAGAAAGAGCACATTAGGAGGGATTTTCAGTATCGGATCCACGACAGTTTCTTGGTATAATAGGAAACAAAGATCTGTGGCACTTAGTTCAGCAGAAGCAGAATACATGGCAGCAAGTCAAGCTGTATGTGAGGCTATCTAGATGAGGAAGATCCTGGTTTGTTTTTTCGATTCACATTTAGATCCTACAGTGATACATTGTGATAATCAGAGTTGCATTAAACTCTTGATTAACCCTATGTTTCATGATAAATCTAAACATATTGATATTCGGTATCATCATATTAGATATTGTGTGCAGCGGATCAAGATCATGTTGCTTTAGTACATTCCTACAGAAGATCAGGATGCATATATTATGATGAAGGCGCTCACCAGGAGAAAATTTGAATACCATAGAGGCAGGATTGGGGTGAAGGATAATCCCTATCTTATTGAGAGGGAGTGTTGAGATTCAACAAGATGATGAGCTCAGTGAAAAGAGTTGCCTTCACTAAGTGGGCCTGCAGGCTATTTTTTGCGCAAGTCTATTTTTAGACTATGTCTATTTTTAGACATGGTGATCATATTTTAGAAGTTGCAGGATGCTATTTTTGGATGGTTGGTCAAGTTGGAAAAATAGATGAAATTCTATTTTTAGAATATTGGGTGAAGTATATTTATAGATCGTCGATCTAAAAATAGAAGTGTCGATTATTATTAGCTCTTAATAATAATCTGACAATAAACAACAACTTATTCTCTTGGAGCACTTAGTTTCAGTGCACAGATTTGGCAAATCAGTGGGCTGAAGGAATTACACAATTCCTAGGGTTTACTGTGGTTCATGCATGGAGGAATCAGTTAGAATTGAAGTGGAAAAGTGATGATAGAGTTGGAAGAGTAGTTCATGGAGTTGTATTCAGTTTAACTCAGTTAAAGTGAGTTAGACTTAGTTGAGCTAGTTGTATCTAGTCTATTTGAATGATAAACTGGTGAAAGTGGAGTGAATTAATTAGTTAATTAATTCACAAATAATAACTCATTAATCAACTAAACAATACAACAGTTAACTACAATGCATGTCAGTTCCAGTGGAGACCCAGTGGAGAGATAGGTGAAAGGGCAAGATGGACTATCTGTTGTGATTATAGTGATGCATTGATTGCACCACACACACATTGGAGCTTCCAATGAGGATTGCGCGGTAAAGGAAAGGGTAATTCGAATTCATTCAGAGCTATTCTTTAGCAGGGATTGCGTAGTGGAGGCAGGCTATCAGGTGGCAAGAAATCAATGCATGGATTTGCAGATTTCTTCTGATTAGTGTGTGACGATTGATTGTACTGAGAGCTTGACGTACTAAGCTTTGTATGAGATTGTTACATGATCTCCATGATACATAATATATGATAGTTGGGGTTTTCAGCTTCAGGATTTCCCATTAAACAACTATGTTATGTGCGATTGTTTTTATTTATGCTTCACATGTGTTTGCAATTAATTTTCCGCAAAAGATTAACAATGGAATGATTTTGTATTTTGCAAGAAGTTAAATATTATGAGATCAGGGGAATCTGGATATATACATGCATCTTGTATATAATTTCTACAATCATCAAGAAGGTTTTATGCCCTCTCAAGTTAGCCACAACAACACTTGTTAGCCAATGCATTCATTTACCATTCAATCACTTATCAAATTATGAACAAGAGCCATAGTAAGTGCACACCATAGAACCATGCATATAACCAACATATACCTAGAATAGAAACCATGAAAAATTAGTCATAATATCAATATAATAACATATATAAGTGTTTATAGATCACGTTAGAAAAGTATCGCATATTAACACATGCAAATTCCAACCAAGTCAGAGACTTCCACATACCCCCCAACCATAGATTGGGCTCGACCAAATATCTCTTTTAGCTAATCACCCTTGTGCCCTATTCCAAGCATGAATTTTGGATCATAAGTGTCAAAACTATAAAAAACCAAATAGTGCTTCCAAAGGCCAAACCACCTCATCCCTCAACCATAGTGATTTCACCTAACTAGTCTAGAAATCACTAACAATAATCCGATCGGTCTCTACCCAAGTTGTCTAGGGCTCCAGAAACTAGTAAATCAACTATTTTTTATATTAATTATCTTTAATTTACTTCATTAAATTTCAACCATGATTCATGTACTTGTGAAATGTATTTTCACCATATATGCTAGGATTTCTTCTAAGAACAAGACTAATTGCAAGAATGAATAAAACAAAAGGTAAAATGAACTATAAAATAGAAACTAATGACACACATGTTCTTCAATCCAGAGTACTAACTGACTAAATTGAGATTTTATAAATAAAGAACTATCTAATGTTGAAAAAATCACAAAAATGAGATGCTTGAAATTCAAAACGTAGAAGGAAAATAAGCTAGTTCTACTGCGATAGAATTGGAAATTTTCGGCCCTAATTACTAGTGAAAAGAAAATTTTCAAACTAAAGTGAAATGGAAATGAATTTAATCTAATTACTATGAGAAAAATGATGAAAAAATATGAATCTATGAAAGGTAAATTGCTTTAAAAAGAAATGACAATGAATTATGATAACATGAATGAATATCTAACTCAAGAGAGATTACTAGTGTCAGTATTAACTTCTAAACCATATTCCACATCTAACATAGCAAAACTTGAAAATGTCTAACATAATTGAAATTTAAATGCTAAAAAATTAACTAAATCTATCATGAAACGATAAAACTCTAAGTACATGTAATGAAAGATGCATTGAATAATTAACTCTTTTTAATGTTTTATCCTTTATGAGTACTCTTATGATAATAATAAAATAACTAGAAATGCAATTTGTAACAAAAATGAACTTCCGGAAAACATAAGGTAAACTAGTTCAAAAACTTAAAATGAAAACCTCATAGCTCGCACGGAGCCCTCCTGGAGTGTAGGATCAACTATCAATCACTACTTCACGCACGCATTTGAAAAGATAACAAAAACTTGTATTAAAGGAACAAATTATAAATACATCCTTGAAAGGATTAAAAACCTAATAATAGTAATCACCACCACTTCATAATTGTGTTCTTTCTCTCGGTCACTATTATTTATACAGATAATAAAAACAACTTAAAAAAGTTTTAAGCCGATAAATCATAAACAAGTTGACACCCATGAGATCGATATCCTAAGCATCAAATCTCTTTATGAATTTCTATTGGAAAGGCAAGTCATAGGAGATTTCGTGTTCTAACAACTCAATGCCTCGTTCGCTTGATTCTTCACTACCTGTGCTCAATATCCAACACACAGTTTCATGTTTGACCAAACCTTTGACTTCAAGATATCTTATTGCGCTTAGATTTCCAAGTAATGCCAGTAGGTGCTTGATTTGAATTAATTTCAATTCCTTTTTAGTCTAATGGAAATTATGTGATTGGTATTGGAAATCAGGGAAATTTCCGGTTTGGGTGGTTGAAACTAATTGCAAGAAATTAGCAGCAACAACAACAAAAGGAATTGAAACATGTAACAATATGTTGGTAAATAATTTAGGAGCAAGGCCATTATGGGACACTGGTACCCAACAATGTTGATTTATTTCCATGAGAATGCTATTAATGATATGATAGTCTTGAGGTAGGGATATGCCTTGGTTTTTAGACCTTCCGATGCGAGGAAACCTTGCCAAGGGATGGATCACCTAGGAAAGGAGATGTTGAGGAACTTGGAATGTCAATGAATGCATGGAAAGAGGTGACTAGATTGGTTGGGGGAATGTGTAGTAGAGAAGGGAAGGGTGGGGGATGGATATGTTTTGGTCATTATCATTCCAGATGGAATCAAATCCACATTGGGAGTGTTCCCTAGAATAATGTCGGTAATTGTTCATTGAGAAGATATGCAACACAAGGATTGTAGCGTTGGACATTAGATGTAGGTTTGAATTTGGAAATGGATTCTAGACTTCCTAAAATGGATATGACTCCTAGTATTACTTTGAGGGTTGAGGTGTGAGCCTTTGGATTCCCTTGTTGGATGATGCAAGCAACATATCCTTTATTTGTTGGTTAAAGAAAATGTGCATGTGTATGGATGTGTATATTACTGTGAATATTATATCGAGATGGAATTATAAAGCTTCATAACAAATATGATTATTTTTTGGTTGAAGCAAATGTGTATAAGTATATGTGGTTGTTATTATAAATACCGTAATGAGTTGTGTTATAAAGCTCTAGTAAGCATCATCTTTGTCATGTTGGTCATGTTTTTAGCAGTGGTCATTGTAAATACTGCAAAGAGCTGGGTTATAAAGCTCCATGGACACTATGTTTTGGTTTTCACTGTTTTTGATAGCCATAGGTGTCATTGAACACCAAGGACAATGTTCCCCTAAGGGGGAGGGGTTTGTGTTGAACCTCAGAATTATCCTCTCTCTGACATCCTTTCTCACCTTTTTCCTTATTTTCTCATAAGTTTAAATACTCCAATCAATGATAAATGTCATGTTTTGTCTCAAGGAATGTATTTAAATGATTTCCATGTTATATTATGATGTTTTTTCTATTTGAATGAATTTTTTTAATTTGGATACAGAACACAGCTTATTCTGCAGCTAATCATGGGTTCCATAGCTAGTTTCATGGTTTGACAAGTTTCAGGGTTCGAATGGAGAAATGAGCCACATGGGCATTTCCAGAATCATCTCCGCATGGATTTTGTTCTATCTACTTAATCTAGATCGATATAAAAGGAGGTCTGAGATAGTGGTCAAAGGCGTGGTCAAAGAACGTTAGCCGAGAATAGAAGGACTCTTAATTTTCTCTATCGTAGGAAAAAAAGAGTTAAACAATCAAATTTCAATTCTATAATTCAGTTAAGATTAGCCACCTGTAGTAGAATTAGCTCATAAAAAATTATGGTTGTTTTTTTTAAATACCCATTGTACAGAACCGAGAATAATTAAGTTTTAAGTTAAGCTTTTGTTGAAACACTGTGTATTGTTTTAAGATTTCGTTCTGTTATAATACAAGGATCGTGTTCATGCCAATGATTGCTTAAGAGCATCTTTAACCAGCAAGGATTTCAACCGAATCATTTGCAGAGGGCCCCTGCACTGGAAGAGGTTTTTCATTCATTGTTTTTGTTTAATTTCCTTACTCTGTTTTTGTCAATTCCGTTTTCTGAAGTAGATTAATGTTACATTTCAAGTTTTGATTATTAGCATAAAATTAAATCATACTGTGTAATCATTGTTTTTCTGAAACATTTCGTGAGGATAGATCTTTCTATTTTTAAATTGAACTAAGCTTGTAGCAATAAGAATTCACAGTTATGTAGTTTATTTTACCTTTTTGTCAATTGCTTTCCTAGATTAGAACTATCAATTAATTGTATCAATAGATGTTCTTAAAGGTCATTTCAAGATGATGATTCTAAACTAAATGATTGAATGTCTAATTCATACAGTTATTGAGTTTTTCCTTTGCACATTTTACTTGCTTTCTAGGAACTTTGAAACTAAGGTATAATTGATTTCTTACATAGCATCTCAAGAGGGTAATACTTCATATTGAATGTTGGAGTAAATCAAACATACATTAGTTGTTTACAATTAGTTAATCTTTAACTTTGCATGATTTTACATTTTCTTTTAGATCCTCATTTAATTGCATCGCTGATGTTCCTAAAGGTCATTCTAAGAAGTTTATTTTATCATATTTCTAGACTGAATGATTGAATATTTAATTCATGCAATTACTCAGTTTTCCTTTTCATACTTTGCTTTCTTTTCTAGATCATTAAGTATAATTGGTTACTAAAAATTATATCAAGAAGGTGACACTTCATATTGAATGCTGGAGTAACTAAATATACATTAGTTGTTTTCCTTTGCACACTTTACTTGCTTTTCTAGAACATTAGAAGTTAAAGGTGTAGTTAGTTGCTTACAAATCATCTCAAGAAGGTGACACTTCACATTGAATGATGGAGTAACTAAATATACATTCGTTGTTATGTTTTTATGCTCTCACTTAAAATAACACTGCAATTTCAATCTCAGATATAAGATTCATGCATGGAATAGAACTAATGTTAAAATATAAATCATTTAGATAGATACTCTGTTTTTAAGATTAGATTCTAACTAGCCAACAGTCTTTGATTTATTTTTATGTAAATTAGTTTAACTTAGGAACACTTCCTTTTCTTTCTTCTTAAAATTTATTAGATTCATTTGATTCCTTATATAGTTTTTAGATCAAAATTCTTAAAATATCAAGAACAAAACCCCCCAAACATTATAAAAATACATACAATGAAGTAGGAAAAAGGTTAACTAAGCACATACAATGCACCACAATTCATCAGTTTACAAACCTCGGTTGATAATTTATGTAAGAAATTTAAGACATTAAATTGAATAAACATTTTGGTGCCATTTCTGGGGAAGTGTAATTAGATAGCCTCATTTCTTACATCTAAAAAAAATGATATGGGTAGAGAAATAGACTCTAGGGGTAGATTCATAGCTAGAGGCAGGAGTTTAATTCCTACAACACCACTCACTCCACCAATATTAAGAAGTGATACACCTCCATCTCAAACTCATATTCCATACTTCACTAGCCATAGACTTCTTGAAGTTCTAAGGTCAGAAATCCAAGTAGGAGGATCTCCTATTTCATCCACTGAGGCAGTATTAGAGGAAGAAGGTCCTAGATCTCCCACATAATGAGTAACCTTTTTCACCTCTACAGGGGAACACATTTTAGTACAAGAGTTAGAAATTACTAGTGGAGAGGAAGAGGAAGAACCTTTCTTCAACATAACATTGATAGAAGAACTAGAAGAAGAGCATTTAACCTTGCAGGTTGAATCTTATATTAGCTCTAAAGAATCTATAATGGTAGGAAGAGGAGAAGGAGAAGTCCTAAATGGAGGAGGTAGAGGAAGAGGTAGAGGAAATGCAGAAGGAGGTAGAAGAAATAGGGAAATTGGTAGTTATTTTGGATTCCCTATAGTTGATGGAGAGACAAATGGCACAATGAAAAATATTTCACCTTCTGTCCTTCCAAATTTTCATGGATTAAAGAGTGAATATCCTGAAACCTTTTTGTTTGAATTTGAAGTCTTATGCAGAACTTATGATTATTTACAAGACTCTCAAAAATTTAAATTGTTTCCTTCAACATTGAAAGGAGCAGCTTTAAAATGGTTCATGAGTTTAATCACCCAGTCTATCAGAACATGGAATGACATGGAGAGAGAATTTTTAGAGAGGTATTTGGATTATTTCATACCCATCGATCATAAGGATGAAGTATTTAAAATGATGCAAAAAGATGATTTGAATTTGGAGGATTTAATTGAAAGATTCAATTATAACATAAAAAGAGAAAAAATGGATAGCTTAGATCAAGATACTTTAAAAGCTCTTTTATTAAAATCCATTAGATATGAATGGATAGACATTCTCAACATGATGGGGAAGGGGGATATTTATCAACTTCCATTATTTGACATTGGTGAAATATGTATTCATCTCTCAAGGGGAAAATAAAAAACTGGGAAACGTCCAAGAGATCCTTCTTTTGCTAGGGTAAATAAATCTGCAACTGGAACAGTAAGTAGGGCAGAAATTGGAAACATGTTTGATGAATTTAAAACATATATTTTAGGGAGTCTTAGTGAACAGATAGAAACCCTTAAATTACAAAATAAGCAGAAAAACGAGAATGATGATTTAGCTATTTTATGTCCTAAATGCAGAAAGAAGAATGCTATAAGAGAATGTCCTCTTCATGCAAAAGTCATAGAGACCAGTATGATTTTTTCAGAAAGTCATGAGACTAAGAGTTGTCCTTCAATTCCAGGTCTTAAGGCTGTTTTTCAAAAATAAACAACTTCAAATCCAACAGAATCTCTTTGCTTTGTCTCTAGAAGACCATGGCAGGGGCCACAAACTCAAGGCTTTAACAATCAAATGTATACACATCCCCCACCAAATAATTGGAATTCTTGGCAGCAACCTTGGCCTCAATCTCAATCTCAATCTCAATTTGAATCTTGGGCACAAGGAATGCAAAATCCATTTGGAATATTCTTTCAATGCTATCAATACCTTCCATCATATCCAAACTATCCTCCCCAACAAATTCTTCAATAAAATCAACAACCAACCCCAACTCCAAAACCAAAATCCACAACTTTCACTACCATTTCCACAGAGACCAAATCAAATACCTGCCCAACCATTACCAAACCCCAATAATAAAAATCTTCAAAATACCTACATGATAGAAGGAAAATAATTTCCAACCTACATGATTACTCCTCTAGATCTCAATGATGTCCAACTTAGATCTTGTAGGATATTAGAAAAGAAAAATCCTTCTGTAGTTATTTAAGAACAAGATAATTTTGAGGAAGATTCTCTACAGCCAAATAAAAGTTTTGAGGAAGGAAAATCTCTTCAAAACCAGAATTCTAAAAATGAAAGAAAAAAAGAACCAATGAACTCAACTCCTATCATATAGAAACCAACAATACTTACCTCTATACCTCCTTTTCCTGAAATATTTCAAGTTGATAATGGGGTAGAAAAGCATATTATGTGTAGGTTTTAACCCTGAATAGAAATTATCTACACATGAATATTATAATAGAAAATAAACAATAGCGAGAGCATAAAACATAAAATAGATAAACAAAGAGATTTTCCCCTGGATCCCAAATCGGGACTACCAGCTTGATTTTTCATTATGTTCCTTTTAGTGTTACAACACATATATATACATGCCGAAGCATACATAAACCCCAATCCATTAACCCTGGATTAGAACATAACCGTAGTTCCCTTGACCAGATCTACAAAATACCAGGGGCCGAAAACCATCGTACCCCAAAACCATGTGCAAACTCATGCACAAAACATGGGTGGGTCCACCTATGAGTGGGACCGCATACCAAATTTTTTTTCGCCGGGCCGCTGCCCTGGACCCCAACAGGGGGGGTTGTCGCCCCCCTTGTGACCTCCCTGCCGCGCCCGACGCAACGTACATCGCGTGGGGCTAGTCGTGGAAAGAATATAACACACACCCAACATTCTCCCACTTGTTGTTTTCTTTACACAAGGGGCCACAGGAGAGCTTAGTCATTTGGCCAATTCTTCAACACCCATTGTTTCTCTACACCAAGAGAACTTATGAGTGCTTACAGACTTATTCAATGCATCTGCAACATTCTTCAAAGTGTCCACCTTTACCAACAACACCCTTTTAGCCTCAACCATATCTCTAACAAAGTGATATTGAACATCAATGTGCTTTGTCTTTGAATGATACGCAGGGTTCTTAGCCAAAAAAATTGCACTTTGGCTATCAAAGTCTATCCTTATATCTTGTTGTACCAACCCCATACTTGAACACAATCTCTGCAACCAAAATGCTTCCTTGCTTGCATGAGTGGCTGCTATGTATTCTGCCTCTGTAGTTGAAAGCGCCACTACAGACTGTCTTTTACTCATCCAACTGGCTGCACCTCCAAATAGGCTAAACACATACCCACTTGTAGATCTTCTTTGGTCCAGATCTCCAGCCCAGTCTGCATCAACAAAACCACGAATGTCCAACATTCTTTCCAATCCTGGTCTTCCCTGGTAGCACAAGCTATAATCACTAGTGCCATGTAAATATTTGAAAACCCGCTTCACTACTGTCCAATGCTCCTTCCCTTGGTTTGACATAAACCTGCTCAATACTCCCACTGCATGTGCAATGTCTGGTCTAGTACAGACCATTGCATACATCAGGCTACCCACTACACTTGCATATGGAACACAGGACATATCCTCCTCTTCTTCTTGTGTCTTGGGACACTGTTCAGCAGACAGCTTTGCACCTACATGAATAGGAACACTCACCGGTTTACTATCCTGCATATTGAACCTCTGCAATATAGTCTCGACATACTTCCTCTGGTTTAACCAGAGCTTCCTCTTTGCCCGATCTCTCTTAATTTCCATGCCCAAATATAGTTTGCAGCACCAAGATCCTTCATGTCGAATTTGGAGAACAGTTGGGTCTTCAAATCTTGGATAATTTCTTTGTCATTTCCAATCAACAACATATCATCCACATACAAGACAAAATAAATAACATGGTCACCAATTAATTTAAAATAAACACAATGATCCTCCTTGCTTCTGGTGAAGCCAAGTCCCCGTATATAGGTATCAAATTTCTGATACCACATCCTTGGTGACTGTTTTAACCCATACAGAGACTTCTTCAACCCGCATACCAGTTCTTTCTTACCCTTCACCATAAAGCCTTCAGGTTGCTTCATGTAGATCTCCTCTTCTAGATCCCCGTGAAGAAATTTTGTCTTCACATCCATCTGTTCTATCTCAAAATCAAATGTAGTAGCAACAGATAAAAGTAATCTAATAGAAGTAACTTTGGCAACAGGAGAAAAAATATCACCAAAATCAATTCCCGACACCTGGGAATAACCTTTTGCTACCAACCGAGCTTTGTATTTCTCCACCTTGCCTTTTACATTCATCTTCTTCTTAAACACCCATTTTCTCCCGATGGGCTTCCTTCCACTCATGAACTCCACCAAATCCCATGCCTCATTTTTATGCAAGGATGCCATTTCATCAACCATGGCCTCTTCCAGAGTTTTCCATCCTTCCGACCCATCGCTCCCCGACATTTCTAGATCATCATCATTATGCTTAAGGAAAACCCGGAGCCGTAAAGTAGATGGACTATACCTTTCTGGTTGCCTTCTTTCCCGAACTGATCTTCTTAAAGCTGGAGTTTGTGGCTCATCATCTTCTGAGTCTTCTTCTGTTGTAGAGTCTGATTCATCCTCCTTTAGCTCAAACTCTATCTTCTCAGTTTCCTTTGGTAGGAATTCATGTTTAACAACATCTTTCACTTCTCTAAACACCACATCTCGACTGTACACAACCTTCCTTGTTTCTGGGTTCCAAAGCTTGTAACCCTTTAAACCATCCTTATACCCAATAAAGATGCACCTTTCAGATTTATTATCCAACTTGGTCCTTTTCTCCTTTGGAACATGTACATATGCATAACATCCAAATACCCTTAGATGTGAAAGAGAGGGTTTCTTACCAATCCATACCTCATGTGGAGTCTTATCCTCCAATGCTGATGAAGGTGATCTGTTAACTAAGTAACGTGCAGTCTCTACTGCCTCTGCCCATAATTCTTGTCCTAACCCAGTACCACTGAGCATGCTTCTTGCCTTTTCCATCAGTGTTCTGTTCATTCTTTCTGCAACTCCGTTTTGCTGAGGTGTGTATGGAGTAGTATTTTTCCATGCTACACCACACTTCTTACAGAACTCTTCAAATTCCTTCTTGTAGAATTCCCCACCATTATCTGTCCTTAGTGCCTTTATCTTCTTCTATGTCTGGTTTTCCACCAGAGCCTTAAATTATTTAAATTTGTCAAAGACTTCAGATTTCTTCCTCAAGAAATATATACATGTATTCCTTGAGAAGTCATCTATGAATGAAACATAGTACACAGACTTTCCCAATGATGGAACTGACACAGGTCCAAACACATCACTGTGCACAAGCTCTAATACCTTGTTCGCCCTCTTAGCACCAGAAGGAAAAATCACTCGATTCTGCTTCCCATATACACAATGTTCACAAAAATCGAAATCCAGAGAGAAATTAGACATACCTTCTACCATACCATTTCTATGCAGTATCCGAAGGCCCTTCTCTCCAATATGTCCAAGCCTTTGATGCCATAGCATGGTATTTTCTCCAGAGATAGCTAGGCTTTCCACTCCTCTTTCAGGAACCACAGAACTATTACACCATTCAAGAACAGTGCTACTTTGTAGCTTGTACAGAGTTCCAATCCGAACTCCCTGCATTAATACTAGTGCTCCCCGAACCATCTTGCAGGCATATTTCTCGAACACTGTTTTTACACCTGCATCATCCATCTTGCTTACAGAAATCAGATTTCTGGCCAATGCAGGAATATGCAGAACACCAGGAAGTTTTCTAATCCTTCCACCTTGCATATTCAGCTTGACCTTTCCACGTCCGATGATTCTGGCCTTCCTATCATCCCCTAGGAAGACATCACCACCATCACATTTCTCATGCTCGCAGAACCACTCCCTCTGAGGAGTGAAGTGAAAGGATGCACCTGAGTCAATCAACCATGACTCATGATCTACATGTGTACTTGAGGAAGAATCCAAATACACATCCCCACCTTCATCCGAGGTGGTTTTTGCCTCTACAGAAGGAGCATCATCAGATCCCTTACCTTTCTCAGGAGCTTTAGATCTGCACTCTTTTTTGTAGTGCCCTTCCTTTCTGCATTTCCAACATACCTTTACAAACTTTCAAAAAGATTTAGATCTCCCTCTAGATTTGGATCTCCCACTCGAAACCTTATTCTTGTTTATGTTTTGGGACCTTCCTTGTATAGATAAGGCATGTTCATTCTGGCCCTCCATATTTCTCCGTCTCATTTCCTCCGAAAGCAAGGCTGAGAAAATGTCATCAAAATTCAAGGTAGTTGTATTGCTACCTATTGCAATAACCAGACTGTCCCACGAGTCTGGTAGAGAACACAACAAGTTGATGCACTTATCTTCATCAGATATTTTAATATCAACAGATGATAGCTGACTTACCACAGTATTGAAGGAGTTTAGATGCTCTGTCACTGAGTCTCCATCCTTCATCCTCAGGTTATACAGCTTTTTCCGCAGGAACAACTTATTCACCAGAGACTTAGATTGGTACAAAGTTTCAAGTTTTTCCACAAATTCTTCGTTATAGCTTCCCCAGATACATTCAACAATACTGAATCTGAGACACACAACCGTATTGTGCTCTTAGCCTTCCGATCCAGTTTCTTCCAGTCTTCATCTGAAATTTTCGTTGGTTTAGTACCTGGATCTACCGCGATCCACTGATCTTTATCCACCAGCAGATCGTCCATCTTGAGCTTCCACAACTCAAAACTCTGACCATTAAATTTCTTGATCTCTATCTTTCCTCCGCTCGCCATCTTCTTTCACAACAAAAATCAATCCTGCAGATCTCCCACTGAACAGGGTCTACCTCAGGCCCGAGCAAAAAACCTTTAGCAGCAAAGGCGTGCCCTTCAAGCTGAAACAACTCCGATACCAAATGTAGGTTTTAACCCTGAACATAAATTATCTACACACGAAGCTTATAACATAAAATAAACAATAGCGAGAGCATAAAACATAAAACAAATAAACACAGAGATTTTCCCCTGGATCCCAAATCGGGACTACCAGCTTGATTTTTCATTATGTTCCTTTTAGTGTTACAACACTTATATATACCTACCGAAGCATACATAAACCCCAATCCATTAACCCTGGATTAGAACATAACCGTAGTTCCCTTGACCGGATCTACAAAATACCAGGGGCCGAAAACCATCGTACCCCAAAACCATGTGCAAACTCATGCACAAAACATGGGTGGATACGCATAATTGGGGTGCATACTAAAACAATTTTACGGCTGAGGCGCTCTGGGACCCCAACGGGGGGGGCTACCGCCCCCTTGTGACCCCCACTGCGTGACTAAACAATGTACAGTGCGTGGGGCTAGTCGTGGAAAGAATATAACACACACCCAACATTATGTTTCCCAATTATGATTTTCTAGATGAATTGAAAAATGTTTGTATCAAAATTCCTTTGTTACAGGCCATTAAAGAGATTCCAATTCTAGCCAAAACAATAAAGGAGTTGAGCATGAAGAAACCAGGAAGAAAAACAGAAGAAATAAAAAGAATTCAACTTGTAGGAAAAATTGCAGACATAATGATGGGAAAATTTGTCATACAAAAATATTTAGATCCAGGAAGTCCAGTTATAAAAACACATATCAATGGAGTTGAAATTCCAAATACATTGATTGATTTAGGAGCAGCAATAAACATCATGAGCAAACAAACCATGGAACAACTCAAACTTTCTAATCTTCTATATAAACCTACATTATTGCAATTAGCAGACAGATATATAATCAAGCCAGATCGTGTGTTAGAAGATATTTCAGTATCCATAGACTCTTGGGAGTATCATGTTGATTTTATGATATTAACTCCCAAGAAAAATCTAGGAGGACATCCACTTAAATTACGAAGACCTTGGTTGGCTACAGCTGATGCATTCACTAGTTGTAGATCTAGTGGCATGTATATCTATGATGGTAACTCAACAAAGAAATTCACTCTATATCCTCCAGCAAGAACAATCACAGAGTTAGATGACAAAGAATGGATTGATGATGACAATGATATACAACCTCTCTTTACTATTTCAACCATTAGTGAAGATAGTCAAATCTTAAACTCAATGGAAAATTTTGAATCATCCCCAGAATATGAACATGTAAGAAAAATCCAATATTGAATATTTGTCATCTAGGCAGATGTCTCTTTATTCTATGGAAGAATTTGGTAGCTCTATAGTTGAAATGTTTCCAAGGAAAAATTTGAACATAAACAATAACTTGGAGAGATTACAACAGGAAAAGTTAATCAAAACATTACAACAACATTCTTCTGCATATGCATGGGAATACACTGACATGACAGGAATTAGTCCTAAGACTTGTATACATCACATCTATATTGAGGAAAATTGTAAACCTATCAAACAACCTCAAAGAAGGATGAATCCAAATCTTAGGGAAATTGTGAAAGAAGAGTTGCAAAATTTGTTGAATGTGAACTTCATTTACCCAATTTTAGACAATCAGTGGGTTTCCCCTTTAGTGATTGTGCCAAAAAAGAATGGTAAATGGATGGTATGCATTGATTGTCTAAAATTGAATAAAGCTACCCTAAGAGATCATTTTCCTTTACCCTTTATAGATCAAGTATTGGATACATTAGCAGGGAAGAAGTATTTCTCATTCTTGGATGGTTTTAGTGGTTACAATCAAATTCAGGTAGCACCTAAAGACCAAGATAAAACCACATTCACCTATCCATGGGGGACTTATGCTTACCGAGTACTTCCTTTTGGATTGTGCAATGCACCTGCAACATTCCAGAGGGCAGTACTAGGAATTTTTTTTGATCTAATACATGATTGTGTAGAGGTGTACATGGATGACTTTAAATTTTATGGGAATTCATTTGAAGAAGCTTTATAAAATTTGGAAAAGGTTCTTAAAATATGTAAGGAAGAAAACCTTTCACTAAGCCATGAAAAATGTTTTATGATGTTTACAAAAGGGATTATTTTAGGACATCACAATTCAGGAGATAGAATTAAAGTTGATAAATCTAAAGTTGAAGTCATCTCCAAACTATTAATTCCAATTTGTCAAATGGATGTTAGAATTTTTCGAGGATTCACAAGATATTATAGAAGATTTATAGAAAATTTCACTAAAATAGCATCTCCACTCTTCAAATTACTTACCAGAGATTGTGAATTCAGTTGGAATCCTAATTGCCAACTGGAATTTGAAACTTTAAAAGCAAAAATTTCTGAAGCACCCATCTTAAGAGGTCCAAATTGGAAACTAATTTTTCACATTTCAATAGATGCTTCAGATACAGCTCTGGGAGTTGTACTAGGACAAAAAAATTTGATCCCCTATGCCATCTATTACACAAGAAATAATTTGACTCCCATAGAGTTAAATTACATTGTAACTAAAAAGGAATTCTTAGTTGTTGTTCATGCTATCAACAAATTCAGACATTATATTACAGGCTATGAAACCTTTGTTCATATAGATCACTCTGCAATCAGATATTTGATGAATAAATCTATTACTAATGGCAGAGCTACAAGATGGTTATTACTCCTGCAAGAATTCAACATCACCATTCTAGACCGACCTGGAAAACAAAACATAGTTGTTGATTTCTTGTCTAGAATTTAAGATATCAAAGATGACACTCCAGTTGAAGATAAATTTCCTTATGAATATCTTTTTGCAATAACTGCTCAAACTCCTTGTCGTAGAAATTTGAATAAACGTATATTATTCATGAGAGATTCCTTTGATCACACACTATTTTATCTTCATGCACAATATAGAATCTCTTCTACCATTGATCATTAATTGCAGAAATAAAAACAATCGCATGCACACATTAAAACCATAAACAATCACACATATGAACACAATATTTCATGGGAAAGCTTAAAGGTGAAAACCCCAACTATCTGTATATTATATGTCATAGAGATCATGTAAAAATCATTATACAAAGCTCCTCACAAGCTCTCAGTACAATCTCCAATTGCTACACACTAATCAAGCTACACACTAATCGAGCTAGATCTAACAAAAGCTAGATCTAACTAAACACATGCTCCAAACACATGCTCAAATCTATTGCCACTTTCAAATCTATTGCCACTGATATCGGCCTACATTGCATAATCGATGTTGTAGGATGGCTCATTAAATGCTTGAACCACACGCCTTGTCTTTGCAATCCTCATGGGCTTCTCCAATCATTGGTAGTTGCAAATATGCAACAATATAGTCACAACTGATAGTTAACCTGCTCTTTCACCTATCTCTGCACTGGTCTCCACTGAAACTGTCCATGCACTGAAGTTAAATGATGTATTCTTTAGTTGATTAATGAGTTTATAATTAGTGAATTAATTAATAATTAATTCACACCACTCTTCACTAGTGTATTAATCGGTTAGACTAAATACAACTAGTTCAACTATGTTTAGATTATTTAAACTGAACACAACTCCATTAACTCCTCAATCAACTCCACCAAACTCTGTCACATGAGTTCTAACTAAAGTCTCCATGAAATAGCTCCACTTAACCCCTAGGAATAGTGTAATTCCTTCGGTCGACTCCTTTGCCACATCTGTGCACTTAACTGAAGTGCTCCAAGAGAATAAGATAATGTTTAGAGTCCAAATATTATTAAGAGCTAATAATATTCGACATATATATTTTTAGAATGGCAATCTAAAAATAGATTCCACCCAGTATGTCTAAAAATAGAAGTCCATCTTTTTCGACTTGACTAACCATCCAAAAATAGCATCTGCAACTCATAGACATGATCCATATGTCTAAAAATAGACATATTCTAAAAATAGACTTTGCGCCAAAAATAGCATGCGGGCCCACTTAGTGAAGGCGACTTCTTTCCACTAATCTCATCATCTTGTCGCAATCTCAACACTCCTCTCAGCAAGATAAGGATTATCTGCCACCCCTATCCTGCCTCTGTGGTATTCAAATTTTCTCCTGGTGAGCGCCTTCGTCGTGTCGGCATCACGATCCTCGTGCGAATGTATGAAAGTAACATGATCTTCCGCTGCACACAATCTCTGATATGATGATACCGGATGTCAATGTGTTTAGATCTATCATGAAATACTCGATTAACCGAGAGTTTGATGCAACTATGATTATCACAATAAATCACGGTAGGCTCTAAGTGTGAACCGAACAACCCGACCAGGATCTTCCTCATCCATATAGCCTCGCATGCAGCCAAACTCGCTGCCATATACTCGGCCTCTGCTGAACTGAGTGCCACGGATCTCTTCTTCCTGCTGTACCAAGAAACTGCTATCGACCCGATACTGAAAATACCTCCAGATGTGCTCTTTCTGTCCGTTGGGCTCCCTGCCCAATCTGCATCCGTGAAGCCACATAGCCTCACCTCATCCGACTGTCTGTACTATAATCCATATCCCGATGTGCCTCTGAGATATCTCAATACATGCTCGCCTTCCTTCCAGAAGAGCTTGGTAGGCTTAACCATAGCTTGTGAAAGCTGGTTAATAGCATAGCATATGTCGAGTCGTGTATTGACCAGATACATAAGCGACCCCACCAACTGTCGATAAACAGTGGCATCCACTATCTCCGCTGAAGTAGCATCCTCCTTCCTCCATCCACCAGGAAGAGGAGTATCAACAGGCTTGCGGCCATGCATGTTGAACTTCTCCAGTATCTCCCGGGCATACTTTCCTTGATAAACTAACAGTCCATCACTGCGCTGCCAAATTTCCAATCCCAGGAAATAATGAAGGAGGCCCAAGTCATTCATCTCAAACTCCTTTGCAAGATCAGCCTTGCATGAGTGTATCAACAGTTCATCACTTGTCAAAATAAAATCATCTACATAAAGTACAATGATCAACAACTTACCCTCCACCACTATCTGGTATAGGTTCGGATCCGCCTCACTCTTGGAGAATCCAAGTCCAGTGAAATAACTGTCTATCCGTGTGTACCAAGCATGAGGTGCTTGTTTCAATCCATATAGCGCTCTCTTGAGCCTGCACACATGTGACTCGCTGCTGAAGATCTCGAAATGTTTGGGCTGCTTTATGTACACCTCCTCCTCAATCACCCTGTTGAGGAATGCAATCTTCACATCCATCTAATGAATGTGCCACCCCATCTACGCTGAGAGAGCCTCAATCTGTGAGAAGCCTCAGGCAACAAATCTTGCCTTGTAATTCTCCAAACTCCCATCAGCTTCTTGCTTCACTTTGTAGATCCATCTCGAACCCACCACTGATTTCCCCTCCAGCCTTGGGACAATCTCCCATGCACTGTTTCTGAAAATAGAATCATACTCTTCCACCATGGCATCTACCCATGCGGGATCCTCCACAGCTTCCTCGAAAGAGGATGGCTCCATCACGATACACTTGCTCATAAGAGCCATGTATCCAGTATACCGGTCAGGTGACTGTCTCTATCTGTGCTGTGATGTAGGTGCTCCTAAAACCTTCTCTGCATCTTGAGCTAGTCGCTCAGCTTCTGTAGTGCGCTTCCGCCCTCTGATGGTTGGTGCTGCTTGAGTGGTATCTGCCACTCCATGAACCTCATCTTGTGGCTGATCCACATCCTGAGACTCATCCTTAGGAACTAATAGCTCCTCATCTGCATGCAAGTGTGGCTCCCTCTCAAGCAAACACTTCATGGCTTTCTCCTCATGGATGTCCATATCCTTGCCGTTATACTGTATTGATTTTTGTCTGGAAAATACACACAATAGTTGTGGGGCGTATCAGTGTACCCCACAAATATCCAAACCTCCGCAGTCGGCTCTAGCTTCTTCCTGGCATCGTTCGTCACATGAATGTAAACAGGTGAACCAAAATCTCATCAGAAATATCACATTTTACCAAAACGCTCCCGTGTACTCATGTTAAGTATCCTGCAGATATCAACGGTTTTGCAATATGATATCACAAGATTTCATGTTCTCTGTACCCACAAGTGTATAAAAACCTCGATCATGCAACACTGCCCGTGCAACACCCACGTTAGTTCGTTCTTCCGCCTTGCCAGTCCCCCCCCTCCTGTTGTGGGTTATGAAAGCGTGAGCTCTTCGAATTCTTCACGCCTGCAGCCCTGAATCTTCACCAAGAGATGATTTCTACCTCACTCTCATTGTCGTCGCAAGAGCCTTCACCTGCTTCCCTGATTCTTTCTCAACCAGTGCCTTGAACTCACAGAACTTTGAGTATGTCTCTCTATTCTTTTGCATGAAGAAGATCCAACACTTACGAGAAAAATCATCAACAAATATCACACAGTACCTGTGCTTTGCTATCGAAGCTACTGAGAAAGGTCCACACACATCTATGTGAATTCTCTCAAGGATCATCGTGGCACAACTATCCTTCTCGTGAAAGGTGGCTCTCACAAATTTTCCCAAGGTACATCCCTTGCAGTGATCTGACTGCGCAAGAGTACCCTTAGGAAGCCTAGTAGAAATATGCTGTAGTATCTTCAAAGCTCCATGGTGAAGGTGACCCAATCTCTGGTGCCATAACTTGCCATCATCCCGGCTCACCACTCCTTCTGCCTTGCCTGCCATTGCTGTGTAGGAATCTACCTACAATTGATAAAGGTTCTTAACTCGAACCCCTATCCTTCAGGTCTCACCAGTTGCCTTACTGCGCAGGAAAGCCTTTCCCTCGCTAAAAATAACATCATATCCCTTGTATTCTAACATCGCCATAGAGATAAGATTCTTCTTCAATCCTGGAACATGCATCACTTCCTTCAATACGAAGGGTTTACCAGAATCCCTCTCAAAGGAAATGGTACCGATACCGGTCGCATTGTATCTACCATCATCGCACATCTTGATATGCACTCCAAGATCTTTCTCATCCAGATCAACAAACAAATCTCGATCTCCTGTCATGTGAAAAGACGCACCACTGTCAAGAAACCACACTGAACCCATAACACTTGAGACCAAGCATGCGATCAGTGAAAAATCCAGCTCAAATTGCGAGGCTAAGGCCTCTCTAGTTGCAGATCCAGAAGCCTGCTTATTTTTCTTCTTCTGTGGACAATTAGTGGTGTAATGTCCATGTTGGTGACAGTGAAAGCACTTCACCTTGGACATGTCCTACTTCTTGCCTTTCGCACCGGATTGAGAATAATTCTTCTTGCTCTTCCCCTTCCTTGCTTCGGAAACCAAAGCACAATTTTCTTCATCTGAGTTCTTTGATGAAGATCCGTCCCTGGTACTCTGCCTTATCTCCTCTTGCACAAGATCCAACCAAATTCGCTCTCATCCTGGTAATTTCTCCCAACCATTGACAGAGTCTTGATAGGAATGCCAACTCTTCGGAAGCCCAAGGAGAGCCAAGCTCACCAAGTCCTCGTCATCAACAGTAACCCCCACACTTCCCAGCTCAGCCCTGCATTGGATGAACTTCGTGAGGTACTTGGGCATACTGTCGCCTTTCACCATTTTTATGTTTCTAAGTTTATCCTTGAGTGCCAACTTCGTCTGGTCGCTCTTGCTTTGAAATAAATCTGTCAAAGCTTTCCACATCAAGAATGGAGAAGCCTTAACATGAAGTCTAGACACTATGTGATCCTTCACACCTTCCAACAGAATCCTTCGACACTTTGTTGTCTTCTTTTGCCATGTGTCAAGTACGACAACATCACTAGAAGTAGGTTTTGGAACTTCTGCATCTATGAACTCCTTTAGCCCATTTTCATCCAACACTGCCTCCATCCTGTCCTTCCATGCATCGAGCTGCCCTCAAGGGCATACTCCAATTGCAATCCGTTGAAAGACATCTCAACTTTGACACCAAGAAAACACTACTGCAAATTCGAATTCCACCAGCTCAAAACTCAACTGCTTCAATGTTTTGCAATTGATCTAATGATCAATATCACTTTGATACCATGTAGAAATTTGAATAACTGATATATTATTCACTGATATTCTCCTGATCACACACTATTTTAACTTCATGCACAATACAAAATCTCTTCTACCATTGATCATTAATTCCGGAAATAAAATCAATTGCATGCACACATTAAAACCATAAACAATCACACATATGAACACAATATTTCATGGGAAAGCTTAAAGCTGAAAACTCCCAACTATCTGTATATAATATGTCATAGAGATCATGTAACAATCATTGTAAAAATCTCCTCACAGGCTCTCAGCACAACCTCCAATTGCTACACACTAATCAAGCTAGATCTAGCAAAACACATGCTCCAATCTCTGCCACCTGATAGCCAACCTCTATTGCGTAATCAATGCTGTAGGATGGCTCATTAAATAACTTGAACCACCTGGCTTGTACTGCGCAATCCTCATGGGCTTCTCCAATCACTGGTTGTTGCAAATATGCAACATTATAGTCACAACTGATAGTTAACCTGCTCTTTCACCTATCTCTGCACTGGTCTCCACTGAAACTGTCCATGCACTGAAGTTAACTAATGTATTCTTTAGTTGATTAATGAGTTTATAATTAGTGAATTAATTAATAATTAATTTACACAACTCTTCACTAGTGTATTAATCAGTTAGACTAAATACAACTAGTTAAACTATGTTTATATTAGTTAAACTGAACACAACTCCATTAACTCCTCAATCAAATCCACCAAAATCTATCACATGAGTTCTAACTGAAGTATCCATGCAATAGCTCCACATAACCCTCAGGAATATCGTAATTCCTTCTGCTAGCTCCTGTGCCACATCTGTGCACTTAATTGAATTGCTCCAAGAGAATAAAATAATGTTTAGAGTCCAAATATTATTAAGACCTAATAATATTTGACATATCTATTTTTAGACTCGCAATCTAAAAATAGATTCCGCCCAATATGTCTAAAAATAGAAGTCCATATATTTTTTCCGACTTGACCAACCATCCACAAATAGCATCCTGCAACTCATAGAACATGATCCATATGTCTAAAAATAGACATAGTCTAAAAATAGACTTTGCCTCAAAATAAGCCTGCGGGCCCACTTAGTGAAGGCGACTTCTTTCCACTAAGCTCATCATCTTGTTGCAATATCAACACTTGTTTTGTAGATATTTATAATTACCTAGTCAGAGGAAAATTTCCTTCACATTTGTTTCCTAGGGAGAAAAAAAAAATCATTCAAATAAGTGCAATATACTCATGGATTACTAATGAATTGTATAAAACAGGTCCAGATCTCATCATCAGAAGATGTGTTTGAGAATATGAAATGCATGAAATTCTTAAAGCATGTCATGATGAACCTTGTGGTGGACACTTTGCTGACAAGAGGAAAACCTATAAAATCCTTCATTTAGGATATTATTGGCCATCCATCTTTAGATATTCCAAAGAATATGTCAAAAGGTGTGACAACAACCAAAGGGTAGGGAAACCTGCTCCTTTAGATGAAATGCCATTAAAACCTCAAGTACTCATTGAACCTTTTGAAAAATGGGCCTTGGATTTTTTTGGACCAATCAATCCACCATCTAAACAAAAGAAGTATATTTTGGTATGTATTGATTATGCCACCAAATGGGTAGAGGCTAAAGCATTACCTTTTGCTAATGAACGCTCTGTAGTTAATTTTTTTTTGAGGATATCTTCACTCATTTTGGTGTTCCAAGAGAAATTGTGAAAGATCAAGGATCCCATTTTACATCCAAGTTGTTGAAAAGGATCATGGAAGATTACAAGATCAAGCACAGAAAGTCTACTCCTTATCATCCATAAGCAAATGGTCAAGTAGAATCTACCAATAAGGTGATTGAAGAAAATTTCACTAAGATTGTACATCTACATAGAAGATATTGGGCAGAAAGGCTTCCTAAAGCCTTATGGGCCTACATAACTACATGGAGGAATACAATAGGACACACTCCCTATGAACTTTTTTATGGAAAGCAAGTCCTGTTCCCTATAGAGTTTCAGATTCGAACCTTCAAGATGGCAGTCCAATTGGGACTTGATTTATCAGAAGCATAGAAACATAGATTGGAGCAACTCAATGAGCTTGATGAAATAAGGAAAGATGCAGTTCAAAGAACCAATATAGTCCAATAGTAAAGGGCTAAATGGCATGATAAATATATCAAGGAGAATAAGTTTCAAGCAGGGGATTGGGCACTTTTGTTCGATTCAAAATTCAAATATTTTCAAGGAAAGTTTCAAATCATTGGCTTGGACCATATGAGATTGAAAAATTCTTTGATAATGGAGTAGTCAAGATAAGGACAATTGATGAAGAAAATGTGTCTCTTCTTGTGAATGGTCATCGGTTGAAAGTATATCATAAGCCAATTTCAAGAGAAGAGTTTATCAAGATTTTCCAAGATAATATTGATATGAAGTTAATGAAGAAGAATTATTCTTCTTCACTAACTTAGCTTTTATTTTTCCTATATATATATAAAATAAAAAATAATTAATTAATAAATAAGGTGTATAAGTATGAAAACCAATCAATGATTGGCATACTTATACAAAAACTACAGGGTGAAAATCAGAGATTTCTGACATCCTATATTTTCCATTTATTTTCTGCAAATAAGTAGTACACAAAACTACATTCATATTCTATCTTTGCAACTCATAATATGCAAATTTATTCATTCCATTTCACATTCATATTCCACTTTCATTCCATTTTACAATCATATTCCACTTTCATTTCCTTTTACAATCATATTCCACTTACATTCCATTCCACAACTATACTTCATTTTTTTTTTATAGATCACATTCTGCAACTGACTACATTCTACAGCTGATCACATTCTGTAGCTGATTCTATTCTGTAGCCACATTACATTTCATTTAGCAGCTCTAACACATTTATAAAACCTACAAACAAATGATGAATACAGGAAATCAAAGGATTTCATTTTGAAGACCAACATGCTAAAAGGTACCTGAAGAATCAACACCAAAGAAACAATAACGAAAATGTTAGTTCTAAAGGTAAAGTTGCAAAAATTTGTTTTAATAGAAAGGTTAAAACATTAGCATGTATAATATGGATGGTCATATTCTCCCTTGACAGATCATCATTTTATTTGATTGCAATTTCCATCATAACACAAATCAACCACATCCTCTGCATTATGTTTCATAAAAGTCCACAATTGACTCCCTCCTTGATGATTAATGGTCATGACCTGTTGACGTGACATATCCATCTACGTTTCTTCAAAAACCCCAATCCATACCACCTATTTATTCCTACAAACCCTCGATTCCTTTCATCAAATACGTAACCCAATTCATTTCATAAACAAAGAAGGATAATTCTAAAGGCTGAAAACTCTTCATAATAGAAGGCACGGGACTAATAGTCAGATTAGAACCAGTGGGAACAAAATATATGGAAGGATATCCGTAGATCAAGGAAATTTTACAAAAGGCTGGATGACTCAAATTCATAGATAAATTCAATGGTTTTCACAAAGATATTGCAATTTTTTTTGCTCGGTATTTTGATGGTACAGAAGTAGAAATTGGAGACATCAAGTTCACAGTTACTGAGACATTCATGTCTGAAGCCACAAAAATTCCAAGGGTTGGAGAAAGATGGTTCAAAAACAAGGAGTTTCACAATGAATCATGGAAAGTTATCCTAAAAAACCCAGGTATGGATGTCTCTGTTTTCAGAAAAGGTATCCCCAGTTCAGCCCTTAAAAATAAATGAAGGAAGATGCTCTTGGTTTTACAGAAATTTATCACCTGCGAAGGAAGGTTTGGTTTCATGTATGTATATCATATTCGATTATTAATGAATTTCTTGGAGAACGGTGAAATAAATCTTCCCTTATTTCTGCTGAATAACTTAAAAATAATGTCTACAAACATGCAGAAGAGAATACAATTTATAGATAACATCATGCACCATCATGTGTTGGTAAAAATACTTGTTGAGTTTCATTTAAAAAGCATAGGAGATTACTGGGAGAATTTTCTTATCAGAAACCATTTTCAAGAAGTACCAGAACAACCTAAAGAGGACAATTCTAGAAAGAGCAGAAGGAAGAAGACTAATAAAAACATTGAAGACATACCTGCATCTTCATTGCAGAAATTTGATTAAAAGATCATCTCTAAAGAACTGACAAAGAATATAAAGCAAAATAAAGTCAATACATGAGGTAAGATAAGAAAGAGGAGTAAGGATACAAATGAGGAAAATGAAAATCCTTTATAGTTGAGAAGGAGCTCCAAACTCCAAGGTTCGATGAAGAAAACACTACTAAAAGAGACAAAGTTTGTAAGTTTAGATGAAGAAACTCCAATACCATCTCGTGTCAATATTTCTCCTCCACACAATCCTCAAAATTCTCCTATTCATAATTTTGAAGGTAGACCCAGCAGAAAATCTCCAGGCATAGACCCAGCACAACAAGAAATATATGATTACATAGAGTCATTGGAAAAGAGAAGTGCAACAGTGAATCCTATCAATCCACAAGAACCTCTAGTTGAAACTCTCAAACAGGAAATTTATGAAGTAGAGATATTGAATAGGGATGTTAAACAGGAGAATGAGGCCTTGAAGTAGCAGAACAAGTTGGAAAAGGTAATTAGTGAAAAATACCATTTTGCATTTAGGACTGTGGTACAAAAAGAACATGAAGTTGAAAAGAAAGAACAAGTCACTAAACAAGGCAATCATTAATCTCAAATACAAGCTTCTTATGAGAAAACCCAGGATGGAAATCACTTCAAAGAAAATTAAAAGAAGGAAATTGGATGTGTTAGTAGAAGTGTATGAACAAATGCAGTAGGAGAGAAAGATTCACATTTTTGGTAATTACATGAGGACATGCAATGACTTTGCAGTGGGGGTATGTTGAACCTCAGAATTATCCTCTCTCTGACATCCTTTCTCATCTTTTTCCTGATTTTCTCATTAGTTTACATACTCAAATCAATGATAAATGTCATGTTATGTCTCAAGGAATGCATTTAAATGATTTCCATGTTATATTATGATGTTCTTGCTATTCGAATGGATTTTTGTAATTTGGCTATAGAACGCAGCCTATTCTGCAACTAATCATGGGTTTCGTAGCTAGTTTCATGGTCTGACAAGTTCCAGGGTTCAAATGGAGAAATGAGCCACATGGGCATTTCTAGAATCATCTCCACATGGATTTTGTCCTATCTTGATCTAGATCGATAGAAAAGAAGGCCTGAGATCGTGGTCAAAGAACGTTAGTCGAGAACATAAGGAATCTTGATTTGATCTATCGTAGCAAATCAAGAGTTAAATAATCAAATTACAATTCTATAAGTCAGTTAAGATTAGCCACCTGTAGAAGAATTATCTCATAAACAGTTATGGTTGTTTTCTTTAAATACCAGTTGTACAGAACCGAGAATAATTAAGTTTTAAGTTAAGCTTTTGCTGAAACACTATGTATTGTTTTACGATTTCATTCTGTTATAACACAAGGACCGTGTTCATGCCAATGATTTCTTAAGTGTGTCTTTAACCAGCTAGGATTTCAACCGAATCAGTTGCAGAGGGCCCCTGCACTGGAGGATGTTTTTCATTCATTGTTTTAGTTTAATTTCCTTACTCTGTTTTTGTCAATTCCATTTTCTGAAGTAGATTAATGTTACATTTCAAGTTTTTGTTATTAGCATAAAATTAAATCACAATTGTGTAATCATTGTTCTTTTGAAACATTTGGTGAAGATAGATCTTTCTATTTTTAAATTGAACTAATTTTGAAGCAATAAGAATTCACAGTTATCTAGTTTCTTTTACTGTTTTGTCATTTTCTTTCCTAGATTAGAACTATCAATTAATTGTATCAATGGATGTTCTTAAAGGTCATTTCAAGATAACGATTCTAAACTAAATGATTGAATGTCTAATTCATACAGTTATTGAGTTTTTCCTCTGCACATTTTACTTTCTTTCTAGGAAATTTGAAACTAAGGTATAATTGATTTCTTACATAGCATCTCAAGAGGGTAATATCTCATATTGAATGTTGGAGTAAATCAAACATACGTTAGTTGTTTACAATTAGTTAAGCTTTAACTTTGCATGATTTTAAATTTTATTTTAGATCCTCATTTAATTGCATCACTGATGTTCCTAAAGGTCATTCCAAGAAGTTGATTTTATCATATTTCTAGACTGAATGATTGAGTATTTAATTTATGCAATTACTGAGTTTTCCTTTTCATACTTTTCTTACTTTTCTAGATCATTAAGTATAATTGGTTACTTAACATCATATCAAGAAGGTGAAACTTCATATTGAATGCCAGAGTAATTAAATATACATTATTTGTTTTCCTTTTCACACTTTACTTGCTTTTCTAGAACATTAGAAGTTAAAGGTGTAGATAGTTTCTTACACATCATCTCAAGAAGGTGACACTTCACATTGAATGATGGAGTAACTAAATAAATATTAGTTGTTATCATTTTCTATTTTCACTTAGAATAGCACTGCAATTTCAATCTTAGATATAAGATTCATCCATGGAATAGAACTAATGTTAAAGTAGAAATCATTCAGATAGATAATCTGTTTTTTAGATTAGATTCTAACTAGTGAACAATATTTGATTTATTTTTATGTAAATTAGTTTAACTTAGGAACACTTCCTTTTCTTCCTTCTTAAAATTTATTAGATTCATTTGATTCCTTTCATAGTTTTTATATTAAAATTCTTAAAACATCAAGAACAAAACCCCCAAAACAATATAAAAATACATACAACAAAGTAGGAAAAAGGTTAACTAAGCACATACAGTGCACCACACTTCATCAGTTTACAAACCTCGGTTGATAATTTATGTAAGAAATTTAAGAAATTAAATTGACTAAACAGTTTGTAACAACCCCAAGTTAAAATTTCATGTAATAAATTTAATAAAGGCAAAATAAGACCAAGGTCATGAGACACATATTTGAAGTTTAATGGTGGGAAAAAAATCTTAGTGGGTGTTCATTTCGGTTTATTATGGCTAAGGAAATTGGCAAAGCGATTGGTAAAGGAAAAGAGACATTCATTGGCATTTATTTATTAAAATAAAGGAAATTAGGAGAAAAGGAAGGTGAAAGGTCACAAATTTTCATGAGAAGGAAATAGAAGGAAAAATAGAGGAAGTTGAAGAAAATAGAGGCCTAAATAATAAAAGGGCTTCTGAGGATTAGTTCACAATTTGTTTTGGTCATTTCAGTTTTGGAGTTCTCTCTCTAATCTCTCTCACATACTCTTGCACACTTAGAGCATTCTTGGAGCACTATAGCATTGGAGAAAGGAAGGAAAAGGAAGCACAAGAAAGGAAAATAAATCAAGGGATAAGAAAGGAAAAGTTGAATCAAGTAGCTTTAGCTAGAAAAATTGCAGGTATCAGGTTGCATGTGTGATTTCTAGTTGGTTTTGGCATGCATGGTACATGCATGTGTGTATTTTATTTTCTTGATGTCATTGGCATGGGCTTTTCTAGGTGTGACAATGGTTTCAACCTTGCCTTGCTATTTTCAGATAACCATGGTGTGATGGTATTCTTTCATTGGTTGGAATTTGGATTGCTGGATGGTTTTGGAATCGAGTGAGGTGGTCTCAGGAAAATTCCCAAGGGCCTCAGAATCCCTTGAACAATTTAGCGGGATTGTGCTAAAGCTTGAGGGTGGAGATGAGAAAATATTGAGGCATCCAAACTTGTTTAGGGCCTAGCCTTGACTAGTTTTGGCGGGATTGTGGTAAGACTTAGTAGTGTATGTTTTTTTTGGGCTTAGGAATCCCTTGACTGGTAATAGCGGGATTGCGGTAAAGCGTGGTTGTGTAGTTGCTTGTTTTGGGCCAAAGAGTTGCTTGACAGGCTTTGGTGGGGTTGCAGTAAATCCTAAGGAAGCCCTGGTTGTTTTGTTGTGAGTCCCACATTCATGCTTGGAATATCACATAGAGGTGATTGGATGAAAGAAAGATTTAATTCAACCCAATCTATCGTCGGGTGGTACGTGGAAGTCCCTAACTTAGTTGGATTTTGTGTATATTAATAAGAGCTATTTCCCTATTGTATTTAATGAGTAAATGTACTTTTTATGATGTGGATTTGATGGTTGTTCTATCATTGTTATTATTTTGGTTATATGCTTGTTATAAGCATAGTTTCATGAATTATAGTTATGGACCTTAACATGTTTTTATTGGTAAATGAATGGTCATTGAATGCATGCCCTAATAGATATTATTACAACTATTATGAGAGGGCATCAAACCTTCTTGATGCTTCTCAGATAAGTATCAAACCCCTATGATTAAATATCCATTCATGACCTGTAGATTACATGTTCACAATGTGTTTGATGAAATGTCTGTCATAGTTAGGTTTGGATAGTTCAAGTTCTTGACTAATTTTTGTATTAATATATTTTTCCTTGTGTCATTCATCATTCTAGAAATTTCTATCAAGTTCTGGGCAGAGGTATGGATAATAGCCCTTAAAAGTGGCTCAAATTTCGACGTCATATGCTCAAAACTGGGAAATGTAGATTGCTGTCACTGAGAAGTAGGCTTATCCATGCGACTGAAGGGTAACAACCGTTGCCTTGCCTTGTTATGTAAGTGACTGGGAGCCCAGATCACTAGAAATGAAAGTTAGCTTAGGGTTTGGGCACCTGGAGTGGTTGTTTAGCTCTTATGGGTCTTGTAGCTCCCGAGGAAGGTCAGTAAGGTTTCATTTTGTCGACTCCATTTCCTTAATGTGATCTAGGAGGTTGAGTCATGTCATAGTAGCCATAAACTCATTTTTACCCTGGTAGGCCGGTGAAAGTGGGTAGATATGGGAGGGGTGGTTACAACATACTTCTTAGGTATCTCGTACCCTTCTCTGGTGTTGGTTTACGACTACTGGTATTCTCGTAATTTTTCACTATGAATTTGAATTCTAGATTTTATTGTTCCATTAGGTAATAGTTCAATATATATCCTATGAAATGCACCACTATTTATTTTATACTCCTCTCTGGTGTCGAGTGGAGGTGAATTGCAGTGTAATTATTTGACATCCACAGCTCACTGAATGGTCTTTGTAGTCTAGGGTAGTGGGATTATGGATTTCACTGTTACTTCCTTTGGATCTAGTGCTTTGAAATTGATGTGTTAGTTTCCTTTATTTATCTCCCATTGTCTTGTGTCTATAGTCTGGTGTATTGCATCTTAGGTATTCACAATGAATTTCTTGGGGTTGGTTATTCAGTCCAGTATGTTTATGTGGGTGGTATATGTTTTCTTGTAGTGGTGAGTTTTATTTTGTCGTTGAAGAAGGAATTTTACTATGGTATTTCAGGGACCACCTACTAGTGCTTTGGTTGGGATTAAAAGGTTTTTGGTTCATTGATTAGTTTTCTTGGTTGGTCAAGGTCTCTTAATTGGTTATCTATCATGATTCTTTGTTTTGGACACCATGCCTCCTCATCAACACATGGTGAGTAGATGAAGTGGTTTTGGTCATAGTGGAGATAAACATGGTCGTATATTTGCAAGTTATTCAAATGGTTCCTATTTAGAAATATCGATTTGATACCATGTAGAAACTCTAATCAATGGGATTTAATCCAATCTTGTGATGTACTAAAACAAGATACTAAATCCTTCTACAATATTTGTGAAATAAAAAGCACGATCGCTTAATCACATGCAAGTAAGAGAAAGAAGTAAATCAATCACACAACACAAGATGTTCTTGGGGAAAGCAACTGCTCAAAATACCTCTATCTATCTTGTGTATTAAGTCAAGGAATTATGAAACAATACAATGCTTAATCTCTCATGAGATTCTCCAGCATTCTGTCAACTGTCTCACTCTGATCTTGCTCAAAAATAGCTTACAATTCTCAGGAAAAATTGACAAACACTTTGTTGAGATTCAACAAGATGATGATCCTAGTGAAAATTAAGCACCTTCACTAGGTGGGGCCCACAGGCTATTTTTAGGTGTATGTCTATTTTTAGAATGGTGAGCATATTCTATTTATAGTGGGAGTCTATTTATAGATGGTTGATAAAATTCTATTTCTAGATGAGATTCTATTTTTAGATGGATGGGCGAAGTCTATTTATAGATCGCATGTCTAAAAATAGATCGGATGTTAATTATTATTAGCCCTTAATAATAATTAGACAATAAATAATAATCTATTATCTTGAAGCACTTGATTTCAGTTAACTGATGTGGCAAACAAGTTCACTGAAGGAATTACAAGTTCTAAGGTTGGTTGGTGGGACATGCAGAGTGGAGTTCATTGTAACTGAGTGATACAAAGCTGTAACAGAGTTGGATGTGTAGTTATGTGAGTTGTTATTTAGTTTAACTTAGTTAAGTGAGTTAAACTCAGTTGTGCTATTTGTAACTAGTTGTAACTAAAGATACACTAATGAGAGAAGCAGTGGTCTCACATGCAACTGAAGAAATACTACTATTAACTACATGCATGTCAGATCCAGTGGAGACCCAGTTGAGAGATAGGTGAAAGGGCCTATTTGACTATCAGTTGTGACTATTGTGGTGAATTCAATGCAACTACACACACATTGGAGATACCAATGAGGATTTCACAATCAAGGCAAGGCAATATTAAATTCATTCAAGGATCTTCATTAGTAGGGATTGCACAGTGGAGGCAGGCTGTCAGGAGGCAGTAAATTGGTGCATGTGTGCCAATTTTTGTATGACGGTGTGAGACGATTTTATATTGTACTGAGAGTTGTTGGAGTAGAGTTTTGTATGAGATTGTTTCATGATCCATGATATACATAATATATGATAGTTGGGGTTTTTAGCTTTAAGCTTTCCTAGTAAAAACATTTGTTTTATGTGCGATTGATTTTTCTTCATGCGTTTTCAATTGGCGATTAAATTTCCACAAATAAATAAGTAGAAGGATTATGCATTTAATAGTGGATATAATTGTTAGATCAGGAGAGTCCGGTAATACATAACAATATTAATAAAATTTCTCACACTTAGCCAATTATCAGCCTTTTCTCAACCCAACCTTGATCACACAATTCCTACAGAATTAGGCCCCTATTAAATAGGAATAATTCCCTTCCTTGATTTCACAATCCATCATGGAATCCCCATGACTTTATAATTGCAAATGGGCAATTTTCTAGAAATACAACTGATAGTTATGTTCCCTTTAACCTCTGTCTCAACTCCGTCTTCCTTAGAACTGACATGCATGCATCTATAAATAGTGAATTATCAGTTATATGATTGATCACTACATGTGAATTAAATCGGATTTAATTCACTAGACCTATCACTAGCTCATCACTTAGTTAGAACTAGTTAAAATGAGTATAAATCAATAAGTTGAGTTAACTCACTCACACCTGCACCTCACTAATGCACCAAATGCAACTAGACCCCTAAAATAGTAGAATCCATCTACATGCCTCATCTTAGACCCTCAACTCAAATTTCTTGAGCTGACTTAGTTATCATGACTTAGTTAACACATACAAGTTGTTATGAGATGAAATTTTATTGTCCAATTTATTTAAGGGAAAAATAAATTAGACGCCCCACATTCCTCACCATTGTGCATCGGAAATTCCTCACCAGTGTGCATAAGAATTTCCTCACCAATGTACATCAGAAATTCCTCACTAGTGTGCATCAAAATTTCCTCACCTATGTGGGTGCAATTTTTGTCCTTTCTAGTTGCCAATTTCACTGTTTCTTGTTGTGAATTTAAACACTCCTTCTCAAAAATATAGGAATTCAATCTATCCCGAACCGATACCTTTGTAATGTTCTGCATGCAACACTTCTCTAGTGTTTTTTTCTCCTGCAACTCCTGAAACTGAATAGCCTCCGAAAAAATGAATCAATATAATGCATCTGTCATCAGAGTCTTCTAACTGCTTCTAGCTACTGCACCTATGTAATGGACTCTCTATGATGCTGTTGACATCTGCATTCGTAACCTCTGCACTATTGCCAACTTTGATTAGCGCTCCATTATCTGACATATGTCACTCTGATTTCTATTTTCCTGACATCTAACTACATCAATCCAACTGCTTCTTCTTGCTACTGCTATACTGTGGGATACTCATAGCTAGGTTCGATCCATGAGACACACCATCTCAATGGACCCTACCCAAATTTCTTCTTGGGATTATATCTACACATCACCCCACCTCTCACCTCGAGGTATAGAGGAATGTAATTCCTCTGCCCATCTAGCTCAAAATTTCCCCCTCCTGGAGGTATCTACTTGAGTGAACTCTTCCACTCGGTCTCCTCTCTGCTTCTCCAATTGTGGCTACTCCATAAAATTCTGAGACTACTTCTAAGGTTGCATGTTGAGAGATAATTTCTCCCTATAAACCACCATGTCTCCAAGCATAAATTTTCTCCTCAAAGCTTTGCATGCATCCTTGACCTCGAGAGCATACCGATTCTTGACTCTTACACCAATTTGTTTCACCCATCTCGTGGCTATGTGTTTAGGGAAAACCTTTACTTTTATAAACTTCACATCATAACCACTGTCTTCCAATACCGCTACGGAGGGAAGATTCTTCCTTAGGCCTGGAACATACAAAACATCTGCCAGTCTGAGATGGTAGGATGACTCCCTTTAAAAAGTAACTGTACCTATGTTGGTCACGCTATACCTCCCGTCATCTCCAAACTCTATATTTTGTTGCAGGTTCTTCACCTCCAAGTCACTGAAGATATCTCTATTTCCCGTCATATGGAACGAGGCACTACTTTCCATATACCACATGCATCCCATTATAGTGTTGGCCATGCTTATAATGAGAGTAAAATCAAGCTCAAATTGTGAAGCCAACGCTTCACCCGTTGCAACTTCATGCTCTTTCTTGCTTTCTTTCTTCTACGGACAATTCACGACATAAGGCCCATGACCGTGATAGTGAAAACACTTGATATTTAACAAGTCTCTCTTTCCCTCTTCACCTTGGGACTTATTTCCCTTGGATTACTTTCATTTTCCGATTAATGTACAATCTTCCTCTTTTTCGGTGCTGGAGGTCCCATCTCTAGTGCTTCACCTCATTTCTTCTATCACCAAGTCATACCACAAACTCTCCCAGTCTGTTAACTTCTCCCTCCCATTCACAGAGTCCCAGTAAATATGCCAACTCTTCGGAATACCTAGAAGTTATAGGCTCACCAAATCATCCTGGGCTAAAGTCACATCAACATTTCCAAGCTCATCTTGAAATTGAGTGAATTTCGCCAAGTATGTTGGTACCGTCTAACCCTCCTCCATCTTGATCTTTCTGAGCTTGTCCTTCAATGCCAACTTCCTGTGGTTGTTGCTATTCTGAAATATATTTATCAAGGAATTCCACTGATTCGGATTTATGCAGGAACGCAATAAAATATAGAAATATACATAAACACAGAGATACAGTGGAAATAATACTTCATTTCATTAATATCAAACAACATAAATATGCTTACAAACATAATGAAAATAAAATAGCTAGGGCGTTGGTAGCTTATCTATGAGAAGAGATGTAATGGCTATAGGCCTCTGAACTATGTTACAATGAGGCTTGAAGTCCTATTTATTTTTGAGAAACAATGGAATACCCTAGACATCCAAAAACATAACCCTAGGAGACGAAGCGCCAAAACTATGGGCCCTGTTTGGTCAAATTGGTACATAAAATTCCCGAGGATGTAACTTTGGCATATGATCTCCATTTGACGTGCTCACTACCTCGTTATAAATATCTATATGAAGTCTACAAATTTCCTAGTTTTCCCAAAAAAACGTCATTTAAGGCATCAAAATGGCTTCGGAAGTTCAAGACCCAAAAAATTGCTAAAAATAGTAAGTTGTGTTGAAACTGAAAAACTGAAAGAACCGATGGTGGGGGTCCAAATGGAGTAGGTGAGTGGCCACCAATATCCACCTAGATCATCCACATATCATATGGAGTCACCTTCCCATGGAGACTCGAGACGATATGATCTCAAACTCCCTCTAACAAGATACTTCTCGCCTTTGCTACCTTCTTCTTCCATGCATCTTCTTGGGCATATGCTGATGCGGGGTTTGGAATATCAATATTTATGAATTTCTTCAACCCATTTTCCTCCAACACTGCCACCATCCTATCCTTACATGTTATATAATTCGAATTTCCCTCAAGAGCATATTCGAGTCTTAAGTCATTGAAAGACATCTTGATCTATTGCTGGATCTTGAAGAATAAATATGAAATTTTGAACTTGATCAAGACAAACTCAATTTTTTCTCTTCTATTGTTATTCCTGTAGCTCTGATACAATGTAGAAATATCTCTATGATACCATGTAGAAAATATAACCAACATGATTCAATCTGATCTTGTATGTACTAAAACAAGATACTGAGTCCTTATACAATTTTTGCGGAATACAAATCATGATCACACAATCACATGCAAGCAACAAAAATAAGTAAATCAATCACACAATACAATATTTTCTTGGGGAAAGAAACTGCTCAAAACCCCTCTATCTATATTGTGTATTAAGTCAAGGAATCATGAAACAATATGATGCTTAATCTCTCATGAGATTCTCCAACACTCTCCCAACTATCCCATTCTGATCCTCCTCAAAATTAGCTTACAATGCTCAGGGAAAATTGATAAACACTTAGACAATTCTCAGCCTCTGCTGCACCCAACCTTTCTCACACAATTTATAGAGAATTAGGCCCTTATTAAATAGGAAAAATTCCCTTCCTTGATTGCACAATCCATCATGGCATCCCCATGAATTTATAATTGCACATGAGAAATTTTCTATAAATACAACTGATAGTTATGTTCCATTTAACCTTTGTCTCAACTGGGTCTTCCTCGAAACTGACATGCATGAAATTATTAATAGTAAATTATCAGTAATATGATTGATCACTGCATGTGAATTAAATCATATTTAATTCACTGAACCTATCACTAGCTCATCACTCATTTAGAACTAGTTAAACTGATTATAACTCAATAAGTTGAGTTAAATCACTCACACATGCATCCGATTGATGCATCAACTGCAACTGGACCCCCACAATATTAGAATCCCTCTACATGCTTCATCTTATACCTTCAACTCGAATTTCCTGAGCTAAATTAGTCATCATGAATTAGTTAATTGGTACAAGTTGTTATGAGATGAAATTACAATTCATTCTCCAATTTATTTAATGGAAAAATAAACTAGACACCCCACATTCCTCACCAGTGTGGATTATAAATTATTCACTAGTGTGCATCAGAAATTCCTCACCAATGTGCATCAAAAATTCCTCACTAGTGTGCATCAGAATCTCCTCACCAACGTGGGTGCAATTTTTTTCCTTTCTGGTTGCCAATTTCACTGTTTCTTGTTGCAAATTTCAAGACCATTGGAGGTGCATAGGGAGATTTTACTCTTGGAGTCTGGGGAATGTCCATATTTCTTAGATTCAGAGGTTGATAATGAAAATGTAAAATGGGTTCCATAGCTTGGTAAATTTCGTAAAACAAGGTTGTTTTTCTTGAGTTCACTATCTCTCCACAAACAATTCAATTCTATGTTATGTTTAGTTTTTAAAGACAAGTAGGTTCATAGTTACAACCTGTTTTCTTGGCTGGAGGATATCAAGTGATTTTAAGGAATGTCAGTTTAAAATTAATGAGATTGATGTACGCTTGAGTCGTGTGGAGAAAAATATCATGTCGAATTCGAGCTCAGTGGATCTTTTAGACCCTCTGGCTGACCCCACTGATACATTGTTTTCTAGTTCTTTAGACCCTACAATCCTCATGTTAGAGTAAGTTTTTCTTTCTAGCTTGCTATTTTGGTGTCCTTTTGTGACAAATAGTTATGGAATTGGTGTTTTGTATGCTTTTCTTATATTATGGTGACATGTGGTTTTTGGTGCAGTTTTGGATAAGGAGTTAGATATTTTTCTTTATGACTAATGTGCAATGAAATTTTCTATTTGTTTGAATGCATATCAAATATTCCTTCCATGTTCAGTTGGCGGATGAGAGATTTGGTGTTGGCTTCTGGATATGTGGGATGGTAGATGGTGTTTTGTGTTGGGCATGCTAGGATTTTATGGAATGCTCCTTCTGGTTCTTTCGATTGATATTGTACATTTCTTTAGACCTCTTGGTTGGCGATATAGTATTTGTGTTGTCGACAATAAGGATTATTGGCATAAGGTTCAATAATGGTGTTTATATGGGTTTCTTGGCATTTTCCTAAGTTCTATGGTGTTTTTTGTTGGTTCCAATAGCGATTCCTCTCTGGTTATAAGCTCTTTGTTGTTACAGTTGGTGATACTTTATGTGTAATGGCTCAATGGTTAAGAACTCGTGATTTCTCTTGGGAGGTCACAAGTTCAAAACCGGCGAGGGGTAGGGTTGCCTATGGCTCGTCATGACCAAGCTAGAGGGATAGATGTCTCATTGGAGTTTGGGATATGGATCTTTCCATAGTATGTAACAACCCAAATTTTAACATGCAATTAATTATATCACATAAATAATGAATAATCAACCCAAAAACTATTTAACTAATCATCATGGAATTTTCAGAAACATGAGCAAGACGACTTACCTGTAATGACGATTTTCCTTACTTGAGACTCCAAGGTTGAACGCTATCTAGATCTTGCTGACCATAACAAATTTTTGGGGACAACTCTCCACCCAACCGTAGGCTCAGCTATATGTAATCTTTCCATAGCTAGCCACCTCTGAGCCCTCAATCAACGTACTACTGCCAGGGTATCCTTTGCCTCACCATACCTTACTCTCCAGAGAATGGATGAAATAATGAATAATCTTTGAATCTTCCTCAATGTCTATTAAATAGACCAAACAATGGAATGGGAACCACATGCACACATTCACTGTGTCAACATGCAAATTAAGTTTTACTTAATTTAGTGTTCTCTTACTTTTTGTTAGCTTTACTTAAATTAGTGTTCTCTTAGTTTAACTTTCTTTCTATTAGTTTCTTAGTTTAACTCTTTGTTAATTTATTTACTTTTGTTAATTAATTCTTTCTTTAACTTTCTTTCTATTAGTTTCTTAGTTTAACTCTTTGTCAATTTATTTACTTTTGTTAATTAATTCTTTCTTTAACTTTACTTATTGTTTATTGTTTTAGGACTCCAGTTTATTATTTACTATTTTATTTAGAACTTCAATTATTGTTTAATGTTTTATTTATTATTTATTTATTATTCTCTTGACTATTTATTTATTTACTTTTTTATTAAATTAAATTATATTATTTATATATTATTTATTATTTTATAATTATTATGGGACATTACATACTCCCCCTCTTTAAGGAACTTCGTCCCGAAGTTAAGTATTTAATGATATTATATTATATTATTTATTATTTATTACTTCATGTGTGACCAACACCCTCTGCTAAACTAGTATAACCAACAGGCATCAAAATTTCTTCATAGCACGTGGGAAATCTCAAGGAATCTATGTCCATTTTCCCACTTTCGGAACCAGGCATAAGCCTCCCCGGTCTGTCCCTAGCCAAGGCTGGCCCCAAGGCTTGTGCCCGACTCAAACCTCATCTGCCCCAAGGCAGGCATCCGGTCCCAGTACTCAATGACTCCGGTATCTCGCAAGGCTAGCCCACTCCCTCCACAACTCATTAAGGTGCACAGCCCCAGGCATTGAAGTCTTACACCCACTTCTAGACTTCGATGTTCCCATCAATACCAGGCACTTGACCTCCTCAAGATGGTCCCACAGCCCTTCAAGAGCTATCCATCAAGAGATATACAAGACAAAGAAGTGTATAGGGTTATATTTAATCATTTTAATAAAAATATTTTCTTTTAATAATAATTATTTTTTATTTTGAAATTATTTAATTTAACAAAATTTATATATGTAATTATATATCTAAATTAAAAATTTGAATGCGTCAATTGTAAAAAAAGTTCAAAAATTATATTTAATTCACTTTAATTAAATTTCACTTTATCATTAGAAGCAAAATTATTGATATGCATGTTTTTTGTTGTTGTTTTTTTTTTTTTTCAAATTTGTACATAGAGGTCACATAGAGTTAAACCCGCTCTTTGTTTTTATAGTTGATTATTCATTGTTTATGTGATATAATTAATTGCATGTTAAAATTGGGGTTGTTATATTATGTAAACTGCATTATGTGTTATGGCTATATTTAGGTATGGCCATCTTTAGGCTGGTTCCACTTATGTACTCTTGTTTTACGTAATGGTAATGATATAAAATGTCTCTATTTACCAAAAAAAAAAAAAAAAACACAAACAAAACTATTATTTCTTTCATCAATTTTTTTTTTTAACCCAGAGGAACCTAGAAGCCCACCTCACACGTTACTACTAGAAAAACTTTGGGGGGCTATAATATGTCCTCCTCCCTGCAATGCGGGTCACAACAACGGGGATTTGAACCTTGGTCTTTCGAGTTACAACAATTTCACATTTCTCGGATTAACTAATTGAGGTTGCGGAGATGTTTCTTTCATCACATTAATCCTACCCTAATTTATAAATACTAGATACTATTTTATTTATTGTATCTTAAATCCCTACCACTCATCTAATAATTATTAATAATTAAATTAAAGTTTTGGAAACCTTATTATGAAATATACAAACTTATAGATATAATTAAATTCTGTAAGCCTTATTCCTAAATAAAACCTAATTATTTCGAAATATCATTAATATTAATTTAAATATAATTTTATAATTCATTTAAATATATATTTCACTATAAAATTATTTTACAATTATATATGATGAGCCTAAATACGTTTTAAATCCGGATCTACCAAGTACCAAGAGGGATCAAGTCTTGAGTTAAGATGGATTTAAGCTGGTACTCTTGCATTCCATAATCAATTTCCTCAAGATTTTAACTAGACTTCATCATAACAAATGCTAGAAATACCATGAGAATAACCATAAGTTGTTAAAACTTGATGCCCAAAAACCACCTACAATAAATTGACTATTTTATATTAATTTTATTTTAATTATTAATTTTTAAAATTTGAAGATTTTTTTAATGTAATTGACCAAGTCAAAATGTTTACATAACATAAGAGGACAATACATGACATTACAACACCTCTTCCATATAAACTAAAGAGTGTAGCTTAACATAAAAACTAATATTATTGATATAAAAACTATATATATAATTTTAAGCTTAATAATTTTTTATTAATTTATTATTAATACATAACTCAATCAACCAATATGATATCATAAAAATTCATGCATTAAAAAAAATTCTGAACTTAAACATACCATTCTATATAGCTATCAGATAAACATTAACCCGTGGAACCAATCATTATCCCACTATCTTTCCATCCTATTTATTGATTTTCACATTATTCCCATGAAACTATACAAAGCTACCCACTCTAAATTACATATAATTCCCATGTCATTTTAGTTATCTAGCCACCCCTATGTCGTTTTTTGCTGGCATGTCACTTTCAAATACCCACTTTCATGCCATTCTGAACTTTCACATTCTTCCCATGAAATTATAAAAAGCTCCCACTCTAAATTACATATAATTCTCATGTCATTTTAGTTATCTAGCCACTTCTATGTCGTTTTTTGCTGGCATGTCACTTTCATATACCCACTTTCATGCCATTCTGAACTTATAGGTCACTTTCGGAAATTTAAAATGTGCTCTTCATGTAAGATAAACATGAAGGGTGCAAAACTTTACTTGTGTAATATGTCATTTTAGTTTTCTATCTAATCATTATTTTCGAGGCTATATAAAATAATTAATATGGTTGGAAAATATATGCTCCCATTAAATTTTAATTCATTTAAATTTAACGAATCACATTAATTATTCTATATCACAGAAAATATGTATCCCCATTTTTCTTTGCACTTGTCATTCTAAATTTGCAATGGAATGTCCATTCTCCATGTAAAAATCCCATATAAAATCTCTATGTAGCAATGGTTTGTTCGAAAAACATGTAATTTTCATAAAAGATACCAATCTAAGTATTTTTTTAATATTTAAAATTTAATTGGTTAATGTAATTTTTATAATTTTTTCTTGGATTATATTTATGTCATGATTTAATTATATATATATATATATATATATATATATATATATATATATATATATATATATATATATATATATTTTGATATATATATAAAAGAAAATAGCGTGTTAGTTGTTTGTTTTGTGTTTTGTGATTATGTTTTATATATATAGTTTAGATTCATTTTAATATTATATTTATTGAGTGTTGAGAGTTTCGATTATATCTTTCGAAGTGAAAGGTTTACACCTTGAAAGATTTGATCTTTTTTTGGCTCTTAATAGATCTTAACCATGGATCTATGCTAGTTTCATTTGTGCACACAATTTTTTTTGAACATTTAATTATTTTGATAATTTTAAATATGCTAAATATATTTAAGATTAATCTGGTTATTTTAATTTCAAATTTTCTCAGTTACCTCAATTTAGTGAGATGATAGATATTGTTAAAAACTTGAGAGATGAAAAATGATGAAATAAATTTTTGAATACGAAGCGAAAATGTAGCAATATTAAATGATAACAAATGTGAATAATAGAAATGCAAGCAATTAGAAAATAGTCTTTATTGTGACAGAATCTTAAACTATTTTCTTTTAATGTTTTTATTGTCACACTTGTTAGTTTTTCCATTTCTTCATATTGATCATATGAAAAGGGTGATAGAAATCATAAACCATTCAAATATTTAACTCAAGCTATTATAGTAAAAATCATACCTTGTCTCTTTTTCTCTCCAATTTAATAGTAGCATTCTCCAAATTCAATCATTGTGACTTATGGAGTTATAAACCTACAGTAAATTTTAATAGTAGTTGTTTTATATTACCTCGTTTGAATGCAAAGTGACTAACAATGCTGAATGATGGAAAATGAGAATAATAAGAGTGTAGTCAATTACAAATAGTTTATAGATTCAAGAAGCAAACATTACAGGTAAGCACACATTTTATTTAAGATAAAAATTGAAGTATTTTATTTATGGTTGAATACTGTACCATAAAATTCAATGCACATCGTCAATAATTTTTTTATTCTTACAATGAAATCAATGCATACTATTAATCTAATTACGTATAAATTAATGTACATCATACATCTAGTTATAGAAAATTAGAAATCAACATCTACTGAAATCATTGTATCTAGTGCAAAAAATCAAATAAGATTAGAAGTCAATATCTATAATTAAATCAATGCATCTAGTGCAAGCAATCAAATAGGATTAGAAATCAACATCTATATAGTGCAAGCAATCAAATAAGATTAGAAACAAACAACTATACTAAAATCAATGCATCAAGTGCAATTAATAAAACAGGATCAAGAATCAACATCTACACTAAAATCAATGATTCTATTTCAATGTAAAACCAAAATATTCCTAGCTTTCTAAATCCAACTTTTTTTACCTTTTTGCAAAAGTATTACTTCCTCTTCCTCTATGTTTAATAATTTTCAATATTATATTATATTGTATAATATATGTATTTGAATCTGTGTGTCTCTTTCTTCTTCCCTCTCTCTCCCCCCTCCATATCTATGTCTATCTCACCTGATGAAGGTCTATCCTCCGTGTACAATGTCCCAGTTCTACACCCGTGACTTTATCAATAATATGCTAATCCAAATACAAATCTTTGATATGATATTTGTGATTTTGTTTATCAATACACCCACTCGGTCTATGGTTTCAACAATGGATATTTAACTTCGCTTTACACGTCATCAATTATATTTAACTCGGATGTACATTGGTTCAATTGATTCCTGTGCCGGTTCACGTCGCTTTTATCACACCATTGGTCGCGTCCTGGCGCATTTACTGTGCACCGAGTTCTGTGCTATACCCTTACGTTTGTGAACAATGGCCTGTATTGTTATTGTTTTCCTTCAAACGAGAGTTCGAGAGGAGGGTTTCTTCGACCCTTTGCTGGCTTCTGAGTTTCGCGAACGCTCTTCCACAAGACTGTGTGTTTTTCCTGTTGGGTAACCCCTGCGTGTTACTGAGTTTCCTCCGGTTTCTTCAATGGAGTTATCTGTCGAAATGTATGTGGACTTTCCTTCTATAACTCTCTGTTTCTTTTCGACTTGTCGATTTGCAAACTGGTTATTCTTCTCCCTTTCGTTTCCTGCTAATGTCGATTTGCTATCAAACCCATCTTACAGGTGTGATAGGGCAAAGTCACTATGGTTACTTCCGGCATCAGTGGGAACAACAGGTAATTTATTCCCTCCGATTTTACTCCGCGCCGCTATTATTCATAACCCTAACCTATCGGCTCCTTCGTGAAACAGAGACTGTTGCTCCGATGAAAACCCTGTCTGCTTACCTCTGTCCAACCCCAAACTTCCGGTAAGTTTTTCTTTTGACTGTGTTTCGTTCTTTAATCTGTTGTTTTGTGTGGATACTTATCTCCGTGAACACGTTCTAACTCGAGCTGTTGTGGACAATTTTATACAGGTTTCTTACTCCTGGCAAAACCCTGGTCTGTTCTCTCGGCGACTCAAACCCTACGGTAGGGTCAGCTCCATTTATATCTCGTGGTTAGGTTTTATCAAGTCTTGTTTTTCTTTCTGGAACTCCTTTTTATGGCCAAACCCTGTTGGTTGGAAAGCTTCTTGATGTAATATTCCGTCGGTCTGGAATACGCTGAAACTATGCATTTTCTTATGAGTGTATCATCTCTGGTTTCAAACCCTTGCTGGGGCTATACTGTTACTCTTTCTTTTAGGACTGAAGCGGAAATTTTCGGGTTTCAAACCCTTGTTTGGATTGTGCTGTTACACTTTACTATTGGACTGAATCAGAAATTTTGATGGGCTTATTTTAAAATGATTGGTATATGAAAGAAAAATGTTTCTCTGTGAATAATATCGAAAATAAATGCTTCAGTGTGTGAACCTCACCTGTTTCGCTGTATGTTGCTTCTCCGTTTATTTGACTTGATGAAAAGAGATAATGTATGCTCCATGTGACTGTGCATGTTTACTTCTGTTCCTGTGACCTGTCAATGCATGATATAAAAGACAGAAACTATTCGCTCCCCTCACACACAATACATATTTGCTTAGTTTCAAAGTCTGTAGAAATATATTTCATTTGCATAAAACACACACAGTTGTTACATTTCACTCAATAGGAAATAACCACTCTGAGTTCGAAATGCACATATATGAATTTGCACTTCTGGCAGAAGGTAATATTGGCTGCAGAGTATAACGCTCTTTCCTATTCTTTCCTTTCTTGGAAAAACTCCGAACCCCTACCTATCATTTCTTTTCGTTTAAATATCAGTAGGCATGAAACCGTTTTCTGTTTGCGGTTACACTGTCAACCGAAAATATCCTACTACATGGCCAGTTTCAATGTATTTTTGTTTAAAAGAAAAAAACTTCTAACTAACTAAAAAAAAAACAGTTTATCTTCCTAGTCTTACAGTTTTTGTCCAACTTTCAAAACTAAAATAATTAATAACAAAAATAAACACAGGTTTAACAACCTGTCCATAAAATCATGAATAAAAACAATCAACTGAGACAGTCAACCATCTCCTATTTCCTTGGAGCTGGATGCTCCTGCATCAGGCTCCCGGGGTGGCAAAAAGTCATGGCTCCGCTCCATGAGATCATCGACTGAGTAGCCTGGTTTCTATATCTGCGTCGCGTTGAGCCACGAACTGTCCTTAATTGGACGATTCTTCCACTTGACTAAGTATTGCAGATATTCCTTCCTATGTGTGCGTTTGGCTACTTGTGTGTAGAGAATACTCTCAATCTTAGGGGGCTGTGCCGTAGGCATCTGTCTCATTCAAGAACCCTCATCAAACTTGGTGTCCCATGCTGGCCTTCCTGTTGCGTTATCTTCAGGATCAACAACATAAGGAAATAGATCTGCCACGTTAAAGATGGGTGAACTTCCTATCCCTGGCGGCAATTGCAACTCATAAGCATTGGCAGAAAACTTGCGAATGATCTTGCAGGGGCCAATCTTCTTGAATTTCAGCTTGTTATATTCCCTTTTTGGAAATCGTTCCTTGCGCAGGTGTGCAAGGACTTCGTCCTCCACATTAAACTGAACTTCCTGTCTTTTCAAATCTTCCTGCTGCTTATATTTCTGACTGCTGTCCTGCAATTTCAGTTTCACTTGTTCATGTAAGTCGCTCATTGCTTGGGCAAAATCTTCCCCATCTGCACTCCGTTTTTCAAGTTTTCCCAAGTCTCGCAGTTCATGCACTCCGCGAGGATGCATGCCATACAAGATTTGGAAGGGGCTGTAACCTGTGCTGCGATTTGGTAAATCGTTATATGCGAACTCCGCCTAAGCAAGTACACGGTCCCACATTCGCGAATTTTCTCCTATTAAACTCCGCAGCAGATTTCCCAGACTCCTGTTCACCACTTCAGTCCGCCCGTCAGTCTGAGGGTGGTAAGCGGAGCTGAACTGTAACTGAGTGTCCAACTTTTTCCACAGGGTTCGCTAAAAATGCCCGGTGAACTTCACATCCCTGTCGGAAATGATGGATCTTGGTAGACCATGCAGTCTAACGATCTCTGTGAAAAACAAGTGCGCCACGTGAGTAGCATCACTGGTCTTCCTGCAGGGGATAAAATGTGCCATTTTTGAAAATCGATCCACTACCACCATTACTGAATCAAAACCTCGCCGTGTCTTAGGAAAACCCAAGACAAAGTCCAAGCTGACTGAGTCCCATGGTCTGCTCGGAATGGGTAGTGGCATATAAAGCCCTGCATTTTGACTGTGACCCTTCGCCAATTGACACGTTTTGCACTTGCTCACATATCTCTGCACGTCTTGTTGCAACCTTGGCCAAAAATAAAAATGTTCAACCTATGAAAAAGTTTTGTTTATACCGAAATGTCCGGCTAGACCTCCACTATGCTTCTCCCGAATAATGTTCTTCCTCATTGAACAGTCGGGAATGCACAACTGTCCTCCCCTGAACAATAATCCCTCCTGCAGATTGTAGTCCAAACATGGACTACTATTTCTTAACAAAGGGTTTTGGCAGGCCTCATAGGCCTCCTTAAAATTTGCATCTGTCTAATACAGATCCTTCAGGTGTTCAAAGCCCAAAACCTGCATTGTACTTTCCTGTAAAAGTAAAGTCCTCCTACTCAACGCATCTGCCACCTTGTTGGCTTGCCCACTAATATGTTTCAACACAAAAGTAAAACTCTGTAGATACTCAACCCATTCTGCATGTTTATGGTTCAATTTATGCTGCTGCATAATGTACTGTAATGCAGAATTATCTGGAAAAAAAACGAACTCATTACCTAGAAGGTAATGTCTCCAATGCTTTAATGCTTGAACAATTGCGTAGAATTCCTTGTCATAAGTTGAGTACTTCTTTCTACTCTTGTTCAGTTTTTCACTAAAATATGCGACCAGTCTATCTTCCTGACTAAGTACTGCCCCAATGGCTGTACCACTGGCATCACAACGAACTTGGAAAATTTTGTTGAAGTCAGGCAGCCTTAATATCGACCTTTCTATGATCTTTCCCTTCAAAGTATGAAAACTCTTCTCCGCTGCCTCTGTCCAGCGAAAAGGCTGATTTTCCTTCTTGATCGTATCCAACATGGGTGCGCAGATTCCACTGAAATTTCTGATGAATTTCCTGTAAAAACTTGCTAATCCGTGAAAACTTCGGACTTAAAATAAACTCTTTGGGGATGGCCAGCTAACTATAGCTGCAATCTTTTCTGGGTCCATCTTCAGCTCGTTTTCTGCAATTACAAAACCCAAATATATTAACTCCCGCTGGAAAAAAGTACACTTCTTCAGATTTATCAGCAGCTTATTTTGCTGCAGCTTCCTCAACACACTTCTAACATGCCTAAAATGTTCTTCTCTGGTTTTGCTGAAAATCAGTATATCATCTAAATAAACAATTACAAACTTCCCAATGAACTCTTTCAGCACTTCGTTCATTAGGCTCATAAAAGTACTGGGGGCATTACTTAGCCCAAATGGCATTACCAACCACTCGTACAACCCTTCATTCGTCTTGAAAGATGTTTTCCATTCGTCTCCGTCCCAAATTCGGATCTGGTGATATCCACTTTTCAAGTCAATCTTTGAAAAATAAGCTGCCCCACTCAAACAGTCCATCATATCGTCCATTCTTGGCAATGGAAACCTGTACCGAATAGTGATTTTATTAATGGCCCTTGAATCTGTACACATTCGCCATTCGCCTCCCTTCTTCGGAGCCAAAACTGTTGGAACTGCACAGGGGCTCATGCTTTCTCTAATCAGCCCTTTATCCAGTAACTCCTGTACCTGTTTCCTAATCTCCTCGTTGTCCTTAGGACTCATGCGATAGGTTGCTTTATTTGGCAGACTAGCTCCTGGTATAAAATAAATACAGTGACTGATACCTATCTTGGGGGGTAGTTCATCCGGAAGATCATCCACTACGATATCTCCAAAATCCTGCAGCATATCGTGGATCTCCTCGGGTAAGTCTGAAATATTTGTGTGCAGTACCACTGTCTTCGGTCTCCGCACAACGACAAAATTCACATCATTGTTTTCGATCTGTCTCAAAAATTCTTTTCCACCCATCAGCAGCGCTTTTACTCCACTAGCTTCTGCTGTACCTTCCTCCTTAATGGGTACAAGCGTGTGCTTGATCCCATCTTTAACAAACTTATAGCAGTTAGTTTTTCCATCATGAACTACTTTTCTGTCAAACTGCTAGGGTCTTCCTAGCAGTATATGACAGACATCCATTGGCATAATATCGCAGATAATTCTGTCCTTATATCTGCCTATCTGGAACTCCACCTCGCACTGTTCATCAACTAACAGTTGATGTCCTTTCTACAGCCACGACACTTTGTAGGGAGTGGGATGTTTCAGCTTTTTCAGTCCCAACTTCTCCACCATTTCTGTGGCTACCAAATTATCGGTGCTCCCGCTGTTAATGATCAGTTTGCAGCACTTACCCTGTGATTTGCAAACTGTCCGAAACAAAGCCTTCCTTTGATCTAGTTCCACAATCTCCTTCGCTGGTTTTATCAATACCTTGTTCAGCACTAGGGCTTCCCCTGTTTCTGGTGCATTTTCCACTTCCTGAGGCGGTGTTTCCGCTTCCTCCGGCTGGGCAACATAAGCTCCTCTCCCACTTGCTGGTTCACCTTCAGGACATTTATACGATTTGTGCCCCCACTTGTGGCACCTATAGCACTCGAGAGTTCCTTTGCCCCGACCATTTCCTCTCCCTCGCTGGGTTGGTCGTCGTCCTCTAGTGATGTTGTCCTTTTCTACTGTTCCTACAGATTTTGAACTGCTGCCTTCTTCATTGGAACCTGTACCTCTGCCTCTACCAAAGGCATTCCCCTTTCCTCTGCCAGATCCACCTCCCCTTCTGGCATTCTGCTCCCTGTTTATTTTCTCCTCTGCCTTCAAAGCAAACTGGTATGCTTCATCTAAAGTTCTGGGTGAGAGAATACCAATTTCATCCAGTATTTCCCCTCTCAGCCCATTCACAAACCTTGCTATTTTCTCTGAGGTATCCTCCATATACCCTGCCCTCAAATTCAACTTATAGAATTCCTCTGTATATTCCTTGACTGTCATTCCCCGTTGCCTTAAGTTCTGTACTTGCCTGTACAGCATAATCTGATAATCTTTAGGCAGAAACTTCTCTTTCAGTTTTGCCTCCATTCTGGCCCACTTCTTTATAGGTTGTTTATGTAGCCTTTTCCTTTCTGCTTGAACGCTGTCCCACCACAAGGACGCATGTCCTTTCAACTTTTTGGCAGCAAACTTCACCTGCTTGTCCTCACTGGTTTCCTCAAACTCAAAGTATTTGTTTACTTCACTCAGCCAATCTAATAATACCTCTGCCGACAAACTTCCGTCATAAGTGGAAAGCTCATGTTTCGGCTTATGACTGGATAGAAAAACTGATTTCAACAGCCTGAGTTCAGGTGTCACCCCTTCGAACTCATCTTCTGGTTCTGCCACATCTTCATCACTGTCATCCGCTGGATCTCTCCTTCCCCCAGCTTCTACTGCTGCCAATATTTGATTCAAAATTCGAATCTCTTCTCGCAGTCCCTCTTCTGCCACTCTTCGGACTGCTCTCCCTCTTCCTCTTCCTCTTCTGCCAACCTCCATTTTCCTGTTCCGTAAACCTGCTCTGATACCAAAAATAACGAAGGTCTATCCTCCGTGTACAATGTCCCAGTTCTACACCCGTGACTTTATCAATAATATGTTAATCCAAATACAAATCTTTGATATGATATTTGTGATTTTTTTTATCAATACACCCACTCGGTCTATGGTTTCAACAATGGATATTTAACTTCGCTTTACACGTCATCAATTATATTTAACTCGGATGTACATTGGTTCAATTGATTCCTGTGACGGTTCACTTCACTTTTATCACACCACTGGTCACGTCCTGGCGCATTTACTGTGCACCGAGTTTTGTGCTATACCCTTAGATTTGTGAACAATGGCCTGTATTGTTATTGTTTTCCGTCAAACGAGAGTTCGAGAGGAGGGTTTCTTCGACCCTTTGCTGGATTTTGAGTTTTGCTAATGCTCTTCCACAAGAATATGCATTTTTCCTGTTGGGTAACCCCTGCGTGTTACTGAGTTTCCTCCGGTTTCTTCAATGGCGTTATCTGTCGAACTGTATGTGGAATTTCCTTCGGTAACTCTCTGTTTCGGTAACTCTCTGTTTCTTTTCGACTTGTCGGTTTGCAAACTGGTTATTCTTCTCCTCCCTTTCATTTCCTGCTAATGTAGATTTTCTATCGAACCCATCTTACAGGTGTGACAGGGCAAAGTCACTATGGTTACTTCCGGCATCAGTGGGAACAACATGTAATTTATTCCCTCCGATTTTACTCCGCGCCGTTGTTATTCGTAACCCTAACCTATCGGCTCCTTCGTGAAACAGAGACTGTTGCTCCGATGAAAACCCTGTCTGCTTACCTCTGTCCAACCCCAAACTTCCGGTAAGTTTTTCTTTTGACTGTGTTTCATTCTGTAATCTGTTGTTTTGTGTGGATACTTATCTCCATGAACACGTTCTAACTCGAGCTGTTGTGGACAATTTTATACAGGTTTCTTACTCTTGGAAAAACCCTGGTCCGTTCTCTCGGCGACTCAAACCCTACGGTAGGGTCAGCTCCATTTATATCTCGTGGTTAGGTTTTATCAAGTCTTGTTTTTCTTTCTGGCACTCCTTTTTATGGCCAAACCCTGTTGGTTGGCAAGCTTCTTGATGTAATATTCCGTCGGTCTGGAATACGCTGAAACTGTGTGTTTTCTTATGACTGTATCATCTCTGGTTTCAAACCCTTGCTCGGGTTATACTGTTACTCTTTCTTTTAGGACTGAAGCGGAAATTTTCGGGTTTCAAACCCTTGTTTGGATTGTGCTGTTACACTTTACTATTGGACTGAATCGGAAATTTTGATGGACTTATTTTAAAATGATTGGTATATGAAAGAAAAATGTTTCTCTGTGAAGAATCTCGAAAATAAATGCTTCAGTGTATGAACCTCACCTGTTTCGCTGTATGTTTCTTCTCCGTTTATTTGACTTGACGAAAAGAGATAATGTATGCTCCGTGTGACTATGCACGTTTACTTCTATTCCTGTGACCTGTCAATGCATGATATAAAAGACAGAAACTATTCGCTCCCCTCACACACAGTACATATTTTCTAAGTTTCAAAGTCTGTAGAAATATATTTCATTTGCATAAAAACACACACAGTTGTTACATATCACTCAACAAGAAATAACCACTCTGAGTTCGAAATGCACATATATGAATTTGCACTTCTGGCAGAAGGTAATATTGGTTGCAGAGTATAACGCTCTTTCCTATTCTTTCCTTTCTTGGAAAAACTCCGAACCCCTACCTATCATTTCTTTTCGTTTAAATATCAGTAGGCATGAAACCGTTTTCTGTTTGCGGTTACACTGTCAACCGAATATATCCTACTACATGGCCAGTTTCAATGTATTTTTGTTTAAAAGAAAACAACTTCTAACTAACTAAAAAAAAACAGTTTATGTTCCTAGTCTTACAGTTTTTGTCCAACTGTCAAAACTAAAATAATTAATAACAAAAATAAACACAGGTTTAACAACCTGTCCATAAACTCGTGAATAAAAACAATCAACTGAGACAGTCAACCATCTCTTGTCTCCTTGGAGCTGGATGCTCCTGCATCATCACCCCTCTCTCTCTCTCTTCCTAACATATATATATATATATATATATCTCCATCTCTCTTTCTTTATCTCTATATCTCACCCCCCAAACACACACACACACTCTCTCTCTCTCTCTCTCTCTCTATATATATATATATATATATATATATATATATATATATATATATATATATCTCCCTCCCTCAGTGCCCCCCTCTGTCTCTCTCTTCTTCCCTCTCCCTCCCTACATCTATATCTCTATCTCCCTATGTCTCTCCTTCTTTATCACTCTATCTCACCCCCCAAACATACAATTTTCCTCTCCATATCTATCTATATCCCTCTCCCTCTCCCTTTATCTCTATTCCCTCATGCTCTCCTCTCTCCCTCACTCTCTCTCCATATCTCCCTTATCACTCCCTCTTTCTCTCCCTCCAACTCCCTCCCTACCTCCAACTCCCTCCCTCTCCCATTCTCCTCTTAATTCCTCTCTCTCCCTCCAACTACCTCCATCCCTCCCTCTCTCCTTCTCTCTATTAATTCCTATCTCTCCCTTTCTCTCCCACCTCCCTATGTCTCTCCCCCCATCTCTCTCTCTCTCCCCCCTCTCCTTCTCTATCTCTTCACTTTCTCTCCCTCTATCCCTCCTCTCCTTCTCTCTCTCTCTTGACTTTCTCTCCCTCTCCCCCTCCTCTCCTTCTCTCTCTCTCTCTTCTCTCCTTCTCTCATATCTCCCTTAATATATTTCCGTCTCCCCCTTATCACCCTCTCTCTCTTTTCACCCTCTATCTATCTATGTCTCTATTCTTCCCTCCCTCTCTCCTTTTCTCTCTCCTCTCCTCTCTTTCTTCCTTTATCTCTCTCCCACCTCCCTATACCTATCTCCCCTTCATCTCTCTCTCTCTCTCTCTCTCTCTACCCTCCAATTATATCACTATCTCACTCCCTCTCTCTCCCCCCATCTCTATATCTCCATTTCATGTAAGTTGGTGAAGGATTTTTATGGACTGAAACATGCATCTCGTGCATGGTATGAAAAATTAAATAAACATTTTTCAAGTTGAATTATAATTTATTGATCTAGATGATGAAAATATTTTTATTAAGAAGATTGGAAATTCGATTATATATTTGGTTGTCTATGTAGATGATTTGATGATCACAAGAAATAATGATGAATATATAACATCCGTTAAAAGGGAATTAATGAAAGTTTTCAACACGATAGATTTGGGTTTATTGCATTATTATTTAGGGATTGAGTTGATTAGAAACCAAAATATATTTTTATTTCTTAGAAGAAGTATATTGGACAACTATTGGACATATTTAAGATGTCGGATTGTAACCATGTTTCTACTCCAATGGCGAAAATTTTGAAGATTACTTCGACTGAAGGAAGTACGTTTGAGGATCCAACAACGTATAAACAAATTGTTATAAGTTTGAATTTTCTAACTAATCCTCAACCTGATATAGATTTATCTATAATGATACTTCCAAGTTCATGCATCAGCAAAGTGAATTTGTTATGAATAAAATAATATAAATTATGTAAACAACAAATACTAATTAGATAATTAGTAATTAGGTTGAAGATGCATGTATAAATAGGACATCACATTATTGAAGAGGCACCTATCTATGTACATAAGAATGCGTCATTTGTAATATCATATTATTATTCATACATTTTTAATATAATATTTGTATTCTCAATGGATATTCTTATATTGCAAGTCTTCTAGAGTATTTAATTTGAGAAGGAAATCTTTTCACTTCATTTGGTATCACAACAGTTCGAGCCTTCAACCACTTTACCACTGCATAGAGCCACGCTCTATAATACAGGTCATTGACCATTAAATTTTCCAACCTTTTTGCCGTCATAGTTGAAGGGTTTCACTACACATTGGGAGATTCTCCATTTTTGCTATCGGGCCCTTGGTCATAACAAAATAAAAAATCAAAAATAAAATGTCGATGACTGAGACCACGACATTAGACAATTTTGGTCACCATCTAAATCGCCATCTGCATTTCAAAAAAATAAAAAAAGGGTCAACATAAAAAAAAGAGACTATAGGAAAAAAAAAAACATGTATAAAAAAACTAAAACATAAAGTTAAATTTTTTTTTAAGAAAATAAAAATAATAAAAATGATTGAAAACTCATAAAATAAAATAAAAATATAAACAACACAAAACTTACTTATTGCAACAACTATGGCACGCAAAACAACGACTCAGCCATTGCTGTTGTCAGACACCACAAACGTTGCTGCCATACGCCGCCGCCGATCCCCTGTCCAGCTACCCCGTAGCTGTCCACCCCGTATCCCTACCACAGTCACTACTGAAAGTCGCAACTCTTATCCAATGCCCTGCCGCTTCCTCCACTGTCACAGATGCCACCTTAGCCTTTCGACGTCAACTCTTCCACCAACTCACCATGCCACTAGCCTCATTGCCTCTCTCCCTATTGCCTCTCTCCCTATTTCTCGCGTCAAGGACCATGTTGAAAAATTAATTGGACAATTCAAAAAGACTAAGGTCATAAAGAAGGAACTCAAGAAGTGCTTATCAAAACAAGAAGAGGAAAATTCAAGTCTAAAGAATCTTAATAAAAATTTATTAGAACAAATCAAAAGTTTAAAAGACGATGAGAAGAATACTTAGGATAAACTCAACAATTAAGAAAACGAAGGGTTTTTGTGTTTAAGGAATCATAATAAAAATCTTCTTACGCAAATAAAGAAGATCAAAAGCGATAAGAATCTACTTAATGTCAAGTTAGAAAAAATTACTCAAGAAGAAGTATCGAATTCCTTAGTCCATGTTGAAGAAAAAAATCCAGACTCGGATCTAGTCAATATCCCAACTGAAGAAGAAAACAAACTAGATGAAGTAAATATGTACTCAGAAGTTGCAGTTCCAACAACAAAATATTCAAGTGAAGATCTAGAAATTAACCATTCAACGTCTTTGGCTATAGGAAATCAGGTACTTCAAACAATCAAGGAGACACTATAAACAAGATAAGGGAAAATAAAATCACTAGAATTCCTTATTGACATCTGAATCATGAAAGTAGACAACTCGATCATGTTGTGTATTCATAACAAAACCAAAAAATTGATGTTGCGAATAATAATAATGTCACTGCAATCTATTCATGTGATAACATTTCATTACAAGTTGCCAGTCACCGCATGATTCCACATAAGATTGATCTAGGATGGTTTGATCCCTTCTCGGTGTGACAATTTTGTTTGTAACTTAGATGATCATATCAAATTTTATCAACAAGGATGACTACCCCGAGACTAGAAGACATCCAAAGCAGAAAAAGAGATCAAGGCTTTTCATCAACAAGCTTTGAGGAAAAAGATTTTTGAGGAGGAATGCAATGTTATGAATAAAATAATATAAATTATGTAACCAATAAATAATGATTAGATAATTATTAGTTAGGTTGAAGAGGCATGTCTAAATAGGACACAACATTTTGTGAAGAGGCATATGTCAGGCCTCATTTGTAACATCATATCATTCTTCATAAATTTTTAATATAATATCTTTATCCTCAATGGATACTATTACATTCCAAGTCTTCTGGAGTATTTAACTTGAGAAGGAACTTTTTTCACTTCAAAGTTCTCAAGTTTGTTAAATGCATTCGTACATAGGGCATAAAATATTCAAAAGTTGCAGATTTCTATGTCATCGGCTATTCAAACTTTGAATTTGAGGGAGATAAGGAGAATGGGATATCTACTTATGTTTATTTGATGAATCTTGGATCAACAACCATAAGTTGGAGATCACACAAGAAATCTGGTCCTACTAATTCTACCATCGAACTCGAATATGTTGCAACAACTCAAGCTACAAAATAAGTCATTCAGCTTCGTAAAATACTTGAAGAATTGTAGGGGAAACAAAAGGTTTCAACTCCATGGGAGAATAAACTCTAAAATCAAAAGGAAATTACATTGATTGTGAATACATTCATTTATACAAACATAGGGTAAGTAAAATACATTTATGTCTGGATAACATATTAATTGAAAGTAAAAACTAACAACTAATTACTATTTTACAAACATAATCCCAAAGGATTAGTTAACATTCCCCCCTTAATATGAAGGAACATCTAACATGCCAAGTAAATTTTCAAAATTTTCACATCCTAGTTCCTTAGTAAATATGTTTGTGATCTGCTCTGAAGTTGGAAAATGTGTTAGAGAAATAACTTTGGCCTCTACATAATGTCGAGCCAAGTGATATTTGGTATTAATATGCTTGCTTTGATCATGAAAATTGGGATTCTTAGACAAATGAATTGCATAATAGTTGTCAATAAGTAATGGAGTTTCTGCCCTGTGTAATGTTTCATTATAAAATAAAAGAGGTTACGTTCATCAAAGTTAAAATATCTCATAAATGTATATGCATCGAGAAGGACTAGAGCATCAAGACAATGATTTTGAAAGAGAGGCTTCCCTCCTTTGCATGTGTGGCAACCATAATATGCCCAAAATTGATAAGTGAAAAAAACTTTCACACTAAGGAGAGGCTAAGAGAAACCTCTGCCATAAATCCATTAGGAAATATATCATGTACATCAACACAAAAAAAGACCAGACAATGACACAAATGATCCTTCACGAGATGGAAAAGGAGCCAAATTGGATAGCCCTACCCTGTAATAATATTTCGAAAAAGATACATACAGATGTGGCAGAGACTCCGCATTTTGAAATCATTTCATCGTGGCTGTTATATTCCCCGAAAATGTGATTAAAGGTGATTGAAGTAAAACAATCCTTCACATAAGATATCTTCTTTATCCAATGGAATAAGGAGGGCACCGAAAAATAAATATGTGCCAAGGCCCAGTCAATAACCACCTTTGAGTCACCAACAACTTGAATCTCTTCTAATGCGAGCCAAAAGGCACAATCTAAAATGCCCTAAAGGGCTGAGACCTCCACTCTCATGTTGGTGCCTCTTCCCATGGACCAATAGAAATGAAAAGCTAGAGACGGGTTGAGGAGAATCATGGCACCGACTTTGCCCATTGGTGGAAACGTTCCTATATTATATCTTAGGGATTAGGTCTCACACACTCTAAAATTTATAAAATTATGGTGGCTAGTTCCAATAATTGAATGTCAGATTAATGGTTATTAAATTTCAATGACCGTAATTGTTGAAGTAAGTGTAAATTAGTGTATACAATCTGATTGGAAGTTATGATGAGTAGCTTTAGAAATTCATTAATTTAATGTCAAATCTAAGGTTATTGAAGTTGAATGGTCGTCATTGTTGAAGTTTAAATTTTTTTATTGGAAACTTTAAGAAGAAAACTGTGTAAGAATTTTGGGTTATCTAACTTTTGAGGTGACACCATACTCATCATGAGAGACTAGAAAGTGATGATTATCACACAAGTTTGGAGAGCCTTAAATAGATGAGGAAACAAAGTAGCCAACAAAATTGATAGGTTAATGGTAACACTAAGGAGAAATTGTAAACACAATTAAAATATATTAAAAAATAACACTTATAGGTCATATATCTCCTCGATATAATCCACAAGATTAATTGGGAAGACTGCAGAAAGAAGAGAATTTTAGGAGGGTAGAAAGAAGAGAATTTTGGGAGGGTGGAAAGCATTATATGCTCTTTAAAAAACATATGTAGAGAGGAAAAGTTATGGGATTGGAAAAAAATCAAAGTACTATTTGGCATCCTAGTTTGTCTAGTGATATTATATGTGTATGAACTGTGGACTAACAACATCCATGTCTCAAAATGGAAGAAAATTGAGAAAATCCAAAAATGCTTGATAATGAGAAAGTTCAAATTGAAAAGTTTGGTTCCTTATGAGATAATGTTGAGTGAAACATGAGAAGGTCTCATTGAATCAATTGCTTTGGTGCATTCATAAGGTACCTAAAAAGTATTGAGAAAATGAGAGTAGTTAGATGGCATAAAGTTATTTACAATTAAGGCATGAGAGAGAAAGAAATAATGGATGGGAAAAAACAACAAATGGATGCAAAATTGAATATTTACCTCAATGCATGTCCCAAAAATAGAAATGAGTTAAAGAGTTTGGTTATGGAGAAATCCACTAAGAGTACATGGGAAAATGATTTGGGTAGAAAGAAGAAGCACTATGTTCAGTAATTCAACCCACTTGTGATCTCCAACATAAAAAATACATTAAAGCTAGCATTCCATGGAGAGGAAATATTATTATTGCTCAATTACGAACTAAGTAGCATCAAATTAGGTGGGACAAGGGTCGATGGAAAATACCTAAAGAAGGTTTGGAATGTGATTCTTTTCGAGACATCATAGATAGTTACAACAATATGTTAACATCAATTCCTTGGCATTGTATTTTGATTGGATTGCTAGAAGGTTGGGTCAACTCATCCTTAATTTGAGTAAGAAAAGTATTGAATTGCAAAAGGCTAAAAGTAGGGAGGATGGAGTTCCCATAGACTATTTTTAGTATCATGGAAATTAAAATTTCATTCATTCAATCATTCCATAGTTCCTCCCCTCACCTGAAATCTAGTAGGAAAAATTCATCCTCATGTCAAAACCAAAATATTTTTATCTTTGGCATCTAGTTTGGTATTTGTGATATTAACTAACCCTAGGGGTATGTTTCCACTTTGTGGATTGATCCACTAATACTCATTAAATTAAATTCTCAAAGGTATAACTCAAACACAATATTCCAATAAAAGAACCTAGAGTTAGTTGCAATAGTTACACTGAGGAAACTTCATGAAGATGGCCACTAAATAATTTATTACGGTGGTCAACTAAATTTATGGGCCCAACCCTCATTAACCTTACATTTGTATTGATTTATAATACAATGTTTATGATTGCGTGGGTAATAATTTAATGATTTTTGGATGATTATGTTTGTTATTTCGATTGATTCGGCCTATGGATAAAATATATATTTGTGGTATGGGAGAGTTAATTCTATTGTACTCGCACTTATTTTTGGATAGACATCTGTCCCTGCCTTGTAGAACACACTCCCACCTTGGTAACATCAGTAACCCTACCTTTGGATCATTCGTATTGTTACTCTTTTGGTTCGACTGAGTGAGGGTTTTTTCCTCCACTTCACTGTGCTGTTCAACTGTATGTTTCCTCTTTGATGGAATGTTGCTATCGCTCGGCTCCGATATGGCCACAACTTCTAATCGGCCGTTGGTAAGGTTATTTTCTCATTCACTATTTTGATGTCGTTTGATTTCTGTAATTGTTTGAAATTTATTTTCTCATGAAAGCCATGATTTTTCTCGCCTGTATGCATATGATGTTGTCATGGTTATTTTCGTTAACTGTTAGGGCCTATGCCCATTTCTGTTCCTCTATTCAATCGCTTTGTAGTTACTTTGCTGTGTCCTTAACTCTATTTGCAGGTTTCGGCTCGGGGGTTCGTAACTTAGGCTCTTTTCATCAATGGCAAGGTAAGCCCTTGCTCTATGCTATTTTTTCTTCGACTCTTTCCTCTGTTACTAAGGTTGTCGCTCCTCGTGAGCAGAGAACCCTCGTTGCTGCAATTTGACTTGAAATGTGTCTCGGCACGCTGTCTTCACTGTAGGTAATCAGTCTTCCTCACCTGCAACCTTGTTATTTTATCTTTCTCGCTCTGTTTAAGTTTAAAATCTAACCCTTGTTTGCTTTGTATGTCTACAGGTGGAGTTGGTTCTGATAACCCCTTTCTCCACTGCTGGCTCGTTTCAGAACCCGATGCAACCCAACTACCAGTGTGAACTTATCTTAATCTGTGTTTATTTTAGTTTATGTAACTGTTTAAAGATTAGCAGAGAAACTCATTTAGTTTGACTGTTAAATATTCAGTTATAGTTTCGGATAGCTACCTGTGTTATCATGCCGTTGTATTTCGTGTTGTTCATTCACTGCTATGATTTTCCATTCTGCTGTTTGTGTCAATACTCCGAGGTTTTGATGCCTTTCGGACTTCTGTAATTCCTCTTGTTATAATACTTGTACATAGAATGCCTACGGGCCGTTAGTATTATGCTAATATAGAAATTTCTCAGATTCTGTAAGAGAAAGATAATTTCATTTGCATACAGTAATTGATTTCAATAAAAGAAAATAGAAGGACTGTTTATAATTGACTGTAATTTCAATCCAATATGGATGCTTGCAGAGATTTCTATTATGTTCTCTTGTTCTTCTCCAAAAATTGAACCTGTTACAATGCATGTTTTTTTCTTTTGTATGGTTTAAGAACAGTTGATTTAACTGTTGTTAGTTACATAGTTTCTGTAACTGTTGCTGGAAATAGTAAAATAACCTAGAGAAATAATTCGACTGAGTATCTAATTATAACAATTGTAATTTAAATACTCATTTTCCTAAATGATGCTTCACTAAAAGATTAAAATAAAAAAAGAAACAAAAATGTATTTCCTGTCCTGTATTGTCTCCTTTATCCTTTTGAGACCAAATGACCTCTAGCCATGATGACCCGTCAGCTAGATGCTCCTGCATTAGGCTCCCGGGGTAAATAAAAATCATGGCTCCGCTCCATGAGCATCTCCACCGAATAACCTACTTGTTGTATTTGTGCCGCGTCAAGCCAGGAACTGTCCTTGATGGGACGGTTCTTCCACTTGACAAGATACCGTAGATACTCCTTTTGGCGAGTTCGCTTAGCCACTTGTGTGTCGAGAATTTTCTCGATTTCAAGTGGTTGAGTTGTAGGCATTTGCCTCATCCAAGGATTGCTTTCACTCTGGGTGTCCCGTTCTGGCCCTGTCGCATTGTTGTCTTAAGGACTAGCAGTGTATGGGAACATATCTGCCATGTTGAAAATGGGTGATATGCCTATTTCCGGTGGCATTATGTATTTCATAAGCATTAGGTGAAAATTTACGCAGAATTTTACAAGGGCCAATCTTCTTATATTTCAATTTGTTATATTTTCCCTTAGGGAATCATTCCTTGCATAAATGCGCTAAGACTTCGTCCCCTATATTAAACTGTACTTCTCGCCACTTCAAATATGCATGCTGCTTATATATTTGACTGCTGTCCTGTAATTTCAAATTTACCTACTTGTGTAGGTCATTCATTGCCTGGGCGAAATCTTCCCCATCAACACTTCTTCTTTCCAAATTTCCCAAATCCCTTAGTTCATGCACTCTGCAAGGATGCATGCCATAAAAAATCTAAAAAGGACTGTATCCAGTACTACAATTTGGTGAATCGTTATAAGAAAATTTCGCTTGAGCAAGTACACGATCCGACATACGTGAATTTTCTACAATCAAACTCCGTAGCAGGTTTCCCAAGCTCCTGTTCACCACCTCCGTTTTCCCATCTGTCTGTGGGTGATATGCGGAGCTGAAATTTAACTGAGTGTCCAAATTTTTCCACAAGGTATGCCAAATATTTCCTGTGAATTTCACATCCCTGTTAGAAAGAATGGACCTGGGTAAGCCGTGCAACCTAAAAATTTCTGTGAAAAACAAGTGTGCTACATGAGTGGCATCACTGGTTTTTCGACAAGGAATGAAATGTTCCATTTTAGAAAACCTGTCTTCTACCAACATCACCAAGTCGAAACCTCGCTGCATCCTAGGTAGACCCAAGACAAAATCCAAACTAACTGAGTCCCACGGTCTACTCGGAATAGGTAATGGTGTGTAGAGTCCTGCATTTTGGCTGTGTCCTTTTGCTAATTGTCACACTTTACACCTAGTCACATATCGCTGCACGTCTCGTCACATCTTTGCCCAGTAATAAAAGTGTCTGAGTTGTACTAAAGTCTTGTATATGCCGAAATGTATGGCTAGAACTCCACTGTGCTTCTCCCAAATGATATTCTCTCTCGTCGAACAGTCGGGAATGCATAATTGTCCCCCTCTAAACAATAAATCTTCCTATAAATTATAGTCCAACCATGGACTACTGTTCCTAAAAAAAGGATTTTGAAAGGCTTCATAAGCCTCTTTGAAATCCGCATCTGTTTGATACAAATCTTTCAAATGTTCAAAACCCAACACTTGTATCGTACTCTCGTGCAAGTGCAAATCTCTTCTGCTCAACGCATCCGCTACCTTGTTGGCCTGTCTACTAATGTGTTTCAACACAAACGTGAAATTCTGCAAATACTCAACCCACTTAGCATGCTTGTGATTCTTTTTATGCTATTGCATCACATATTGCTATGCAGAATTATTAGATAATAAAACAAACTCACTCCCCAACAGATAGTGTCTCCAATGTTTCAGTGCTTGGACAACAACACAGAATTCTTTGTCATAAGATGAGTATTTCTGCCTGCTCTCATTCAAATTCTCACTGAAATAAGCAACATGTCTGTCTTCCTGGCTAAGTACATCTCCAATGGCCGTACCGCTTGCATCACAACGGACCTAGAAAAGCTTATTAAAATCAGGCAATCTCAAGATTGGCCTTTCAATGATTTTTTTCTTCAATAACTAGAAGCTCCTCTCTATTGCTTCAGTCCAACATAAAGGCTGACTTGCCTTCTTAATAGTATCCAACATAGGCGTGCAGATTCCACTAAAATCTATGATAAATTTGCGATAAAAACTTTCCAACCCATGGAAACTACAAACCTAAAATAGGCTCTTTGGGGATGGCCAGCTAATAATAGCTGTAACTTTTTCTGGGTCCATATTTAACTTGTTTTCTGCAATAAAAAAACCCAGGTAAACCAATTATTTTAAAAAAAAAGTACATTTTTTAAAATTTATCAGCAACTTGTTCTGCTGCAATTTCTTCAACACACTCTGAACATGTCGAAAGTGTTCCTCTTTAGTCTTTCTGAAAATTAATATATCATCAAGATAAACAATCACAAACTTCCAAATGAACTCTTTCAGCATTTCATTCATCAGACGCATAAAAGTACTAGGGGCATTACTCAAACCGAATGGCATTACCAGCCACTCATACAACCCTTCATTAGTCTTGAATGTTGTTTTCCATTCATCCCCTTCTCTGATTTGGATATGATGATAACAACTCTTCAGATCGATTTTCGAAAAATATGTTGCCCCGCTTAGACAGTTCATCATATCATCCATTCGTGGCAGTGGAAACCTGTACCGTATGGTAATTTTGTTGATTGCTCTCGAATCTGTGCACATTCTCCATTCTCCTCCTTTCTTGGGTGCGAGAACTGTTGGAACTACACAGGGGCTTAAACTTTCCCTTATCAATCCCTTGCCCAATAATTCTTGTACTTGTTTTCTGATTTCCTCATTATCTTTAGTACTCATTCGGTATGCTGCCTTGTTTGGTAGACTGGTTCCAGGTATAAAGTCAATGTGGTGACTAATACTTCTCTTAGGAGGCAGTTTATCTGGTAAATCATCAACTACAATGTTGCTGAATTCTTGCAACATTTCCTGAATTTCCTCAGGTAAATTTGAGATTTGTGTGTGCAATAGAACCGTTTTTGGCCTCATTACCACTGCATAATGTATCTTGCTGTCTTCGATCTGTTTCAGAAATTCTTTCCCCCCCAACAATAATGCTTTAACTCCACTTGTTTCTGCTGTCTCTTCCTCCTTGATGGGTACAAGCGTGTGTTTAATCCCATCTTTGACAAATTTGTAACAATTTGTCTTCCCATCGTGCACTACCTTCCTGTCATACTGCCATGGTCTCCCTATTAGTATGTGACACACGTCCGTTGGAATTATATCGCAAATAACCTTGTCCTTGTATTTTCCAACGTGAAACTCAACACTATTCATCAACCAACAGTTGATGCCCTTTTTGTAGCCACGACACCTTGTAAGGTGTGGGATGCTTCAGCCTCTTCAAACCCAACTTCTCCACCATCTCTATGGCGACTAAATTATCCATGCTTCCACTGTTGATAATCAGCTTGCAACATTTTTCGTGTGACTTACAAACTGTCCGGAATAATGCCTTCCTTTGGGTTGGGTCAGTTGTCTCCTTCGCTGGTTTTAGTAACGCTTTATTCAAGACCAAGGCTTCCCTTGTTTTCAGCACATTTTCTATTTCCTGAGGTTGTACCTCTATTTCCTCTGTCTGAGCAACATATGCTCCTCTTGCTCCAGCCTGGTCACTTTTAGGACATTCAAAGGAATTGTGCCCCTACTTGTGGCACTTGTAACACTGAACAACAACTCCTCTGCCTCGGCCACTACCTCTCCCATGCTGGTATGGCCTCCCCCCTCTCGTGTTATTGTCCTTCTCTGCTGCCTCTAAAGTTTTCGAGTTGCTGGCTTCATCATTAACATATTTACCTCTGCCAAAACCTCGTCCTCTTCCCCTGCCAGATCCTCCTCCTCTTTTGGCATTGTGTTTTTTGTTTATCTTCTCTTCCACCTTCAAGGCACTTTGATAGCCTCATCAATAGTTCTAGGTGAAACAATACTTATCTCATCTAATATATCCCACCTTAATCCATTTACGAATCTTGCTGTTTTTTCTGGTGTGTCTTCTATGTAACCGGCTCTCAGGTTTACCCGATAGAATTCCTCAGTGTACACTTTTACAATCATCCCCTTTTGTTTCAAATTTTGTACTTGCCTGTACATGGCTATCTGATAGTCCTTTGGTAAGAACTTTCCCTTCAATTTAACTTCCATCCTAGTCCATTTTTTTATAGGTTGCTTGTTCAACCTCCTCCTCTCTGCTTGTACACTCTCCCACCATATGGATGCATGCCCTTTCAACTTGGTGGCAGCAAATTTAACTTTTTTATCTACGCTGATATCGTCATAATCAAAGTACTTATTTAGCTCACTGAGCCAATCCAACATTACTTCTACTGAAAAACTTCCATCATAATTTGATAGCTCATGCTTTGGCTTATTATTGGATAGTAAGACTGACCTTAGCATTTTAAGTTCAGGTCCTTCTCCATCTGATCCATCTGTTGTCTCTGCAACTTCTTCATCACTGTCATCCCCTCCATCAGGATCCCTTCTTTTCCCTGCTTCTATCGTCACTAATCGGGCATTTAGGATCCGGATCTCTTCCCTCAATCCTTCATCTACTTCTCTGCGTATACCTCTTCCATGACCTCGCCTTCCAACTTCCATTTCTGTCAAATTCAACAACTGCTCTGATACCACTTGATGGGCCCAACCCTCGTTAACCTTACCTTTGTATTGATTTATAATACAATGTTTATGATTGCGTGGGTAATAATTTAATGAATAATTTTTGGATGATTATGTTTGTTATTTCGATTGATTTGGCCTACGGATATAATAGATATTTGTGGTATGGGAGAGTTAATTCTGTTGTAATCGCACTTATTTTTGGATGGACATCTGTCCTTGCCTCGTAGAACACACTCTTGCCTTGGTAAACTCAGTAACCCTACCTTTGGCTCATTCGTATTGTTACTCTTTTGGTTCGACTGAGTGAGGGTTTGTTCCTCCACTTCACTGTGCTGTTCAACTGTATGTTTCCTCTGTGATGGAATGTTGCTATCGCTCGGCTCCGATATGGCCACAACTTCTAATCCGCCATTGGTAAGGTTATTTTCTCATTCACTATTTTGATGTCGTTTGATTGCTGTAATTGTTTGAAATTTATTTTCTCATGAAAGCCATGATTTTTCTCACCTGTATGCATATGATGTTGTCGTGGTTATTTTCGTTAACTGTTAGGGCCTATGCCCATTTCTGTTCCTCTATTCAATCGCTCTGTAGTTACTTTGCTGTGTCCTTAACTCTATTTGTGGGTTGCGGCTCGGGGGTTTGTAGCTTCGGGTCTTTTCATCAATGGCAAGGTAAGCCCTCGCTCTATGCTATTTTTGCTTCGGCTCTTTCCTCTGTTACTAAGGTTGTCGCTCCTTGTGAGCAGAGAACCCTCGTTGCTGCAACTTGAATTGAAATGTGTCTTGGCACGCCATCTTCACTGTAGGTAATCGGTCTTCCTCACCTACAACCTTGCTATTTTATCTTTCTCGCTCTGTTTAAGTTTAAAATCTAACCCTTGTTTTCTTTGTACGTCTACAGGTGGAGTTGGTTCTGATAACCCCTTTCTCCACTGTTGGCTCGTTTCAGAACTCGACGCAACCCAACTACTGGTGTGAACTTATCTTAATTTGTGTTTATTTTAATTTATGTAACTATCTAAAAATTAGCAGAGAAACTCGTTTCATTTGACTATTAAATATTCAGTTACAGTTTCGGATAGGTACCTGTGTTATCACACCGTTGTATTTCGTGTTGTTCATTCGCTGCTATGATTTTCCATTCTGCTGTTTGTGTCGATACTCTGGGGTTTCGATGCCTTTCAGACTTCTGTAATTCCTCTTGTTATAGTACTTGTACATAGAATGCCTACGGGCCGTTAGTCTTATGCTAATATAGAAATTTCTCAGATTCTGTAAGAGAAAGATAATTTCGTTTGCATACAGTAATTGATTTCAATAAAAGAAAATAGAAGGACTATTTATAATTGACTGTAATGTTGCTCCAATATGGATGTTTGCAGAGATTTCTATTATGTTCTCTTGTTCTTCTCCAAAAATTGAACCTGTTACAATGCATGCTTTTTTCTTTTGTATGGTTTGAGAACAGTTGATTTAAATGTTGTCAATTACATTTATTAGTTACATAATTTCTGTAACTGTTGCTGGAAATGGTAAATTAACCTACAGAAATAATTCGACTGAGCATCTAATTATAATGATTGTAATTTAACTACTCATTTTCCTAAATGTTGCTTCACTAAAAGATTAAAATAAAAAAGAAACAAAAATGTCTTTCCTGTAGTGTATTGTCTCCTTTATCCTTTTTGAGACCAAATGACCTCCAGCCACGATGACCCGTCAGCTAGATGCTCCTGCTTCATAAATGAAAAGTTTGTAAATGTAATGAACAAAATGAATGGCAACAAGTTCAGATTACAATTTAGTAAATGTGATGATGCAAAACATAATCTTTTATATAAAATTTTAAATGTATAAAAATTGAAAAACTAATTTTTATTTGGAAAACTATTTTTTCTATTTTAAATTGATTATTATAATTAAGTATTTTTAATCTATATGGTCAAAATTTTGATTTAAATTTATTATTATAATTAATTATTCTTAATTTATATTGTCAAAAATTTCAATTTTTTATTAATTTTTTATTTATATTTTTTTATGAAACATATACATCTCACTATACTTATAAGATGATCCTTTTTTCTTTCATTATATATATCCCACTATCTAACCATCAATCCCATAATCAAAGTAATTGCTTCCCTTCTCTCATTCCAAAAGGGAAATATCTAAATATGTGTTAAAATGGGAGGCATAATAAATTTGTGAGACACAATAACTTTCATTTATGTTTGAATTATAGTAGAATTAGAGTTTTAATAGATAATTTAGATAAATAATTAATTTTAAAGTTAATATAGTTTGAAAAAATATTTGTAAAAATTTATTTTCTTTTAAAAAGTAATCTATATATATATATATATACTTTAAGGTTAAATGGCTATGGAGAAGTGAGTCTTTTGTCTTGTAAATAAAAATGTCTTATACACAAATTTGATGTACATGAAATTTCTAGCCAATTATATTTACACATTTACATTTAATATATTTACATGTTGTATACAAAACTTCTAGCATGATTGTACTTATAGAAATAAACAAAATTACATTTTGTAAATGCACAAACTAAATGTGTATTCAAGTAATTTATAGAAATAAACAAAATTACAATTTGTAAATGCACAAACTAAATGCATATTCAAGATCTACCCAGATCCTTACATCTTTAGATTATTTGACTCAGATTTGCCCTGGAAACATAAACCTAGATGCCAAACAACTAGGACCAAACAAGAAAACAAGGTAAAGTAGACAGAAAGACCACATCATTTGAAAACAATCACCAAACAACAACATAGAAAATAGTTGAAGTACTTAGGTACACAAAAGACATGAGAGATAGCTAATAGACAAAGTCAGCACCAAAGAAACCCTCAACAAAGATGCACCCAAGAATGAGAGCGAGAGACAAAGATATCCATGGTAAAACACCACCAAAATCCCCAGAAATGAGTCACACAATCACCTCAACTAGAGCCTCATAAGCTCAACCATGACAACAAAGGCAAAGGAATTTAAAAATTTATGTGGTAAGAATACCAGAATCTGATCCACATTAGTTCATTTTTGTCATTTTTGTAATATTATTATGATATTATAGTAGGTCAAATTCCAAATCAGCATCGTCAAAAGGCAAAGACAACGGAATTATGCATCAAGATCATGGAAAATGAGAAAGGAAACACTAAACAGAGCGCAGCCGCGGCTAGGGTTCCCCAGCTGTCGATTACCCTCCCCCTCAATTGTCCCTTCACCATGGTAGTGTTGTTGCTGTTGATATTTCTGAAATAATTAAAAGAAACACCAACACTATCATTGTCAATGACACTCTTGTGGATTATTAATCTTTTCTTTCTATTACAAAAGTGCTAAAATTATCTTCCTATATGTTAAATCAAATGATTCATAATGTGAGAGTTCAATGATAACCCGACCCTGTTTGTACCTCTTCACCTACTTTTCAGTTGTCTCGACTAATGCCATCTCCTATTGCATGTTCCCATTTGCCAATAATACTACCAATGCCTCTATCTCCTATTGCCTGTTCCCATTTGCCAAGAATACTGGTGCGCCAATTGTGCATAGTTTAATCTAATTCTTTCCAGTCCTACCCACTCCATTCATGTTACAAACTTTTTGTTAACATGTATGCTTGCTCGCATGGTCCAACACATATATTTCTCATACCGCCGGCTCCTTCATTAAGACTGTAAATTTAGGCGACAGATCCACTCACTAAATGAAACTTGGAGTCATAGGAGCACCATTCAGGTGTTATATAATATACATAGGAGTTGGCTCTTTGTTGCTCATGAAAACGTTATGTTTAGCCACGCCAAATCACATGAAATCACACGTTTAGCCACAGTTGCCAAATCACATGAAATCACGCCAAATCACATGAAATCACACGTTTAGGTTCACATGAACAACAACATCAATCATGTTCACGAAAATGGTATGTTCTCTGGCCACAGTTGCAGGTTTCCCGTCATGCTTTGAGGAGGAGTTTTGACTGTGACTGTGGACAAAGGACGGTTTTTGAAACAGTTTGTGTTGGTCCATAGGTTTCTGCTGTTGCAAAATTTAATTTAAGTCTCTAGTAAACCATCTCTTTAATACTGTTTTGCCTAGGGTTTCTGTTTATGTATAAGATTTTTGATTATGGAAATTTTTAGCTTCTTGATTTAATTTAATTTTATAATATTTTTTAATTAAATTGAAAAATAAAAAATTATAATAGTTTTTAAGTATTGGGGGTTTCAATGAGTGAAAAGTGGACTATTCAAAAATCATGAGAAAATTAGTGGACTTTCTTAATGCACTTGAATCCCAAAAAATGATATGTAATATAACAATTTTTCAAATATATTTCAATATTTATTTATTTATTTATTTATTTATTTTATCAAATTTCTACTATATATCTATTAATTAGTATTAGTAATAATTAAATTAAAATTTTCTAATTCATATTCCAAATTAGGCATACTGATTAGATATAATTTACTTTTAATATCTAATTTGCATTTTATTTTAATTTTTTTTTTTATCAAATAGATTGGTAAATTATAACTTATTTTTTAAAGCTTGATAGTAATTTATTTCTTATAAAATAGTGGTACTTTTTCTCTTGTGTTTTCAATGTTTATTGGCAAAATATTTCTTAAGAAGTTGAAACTACTTTTTAAAATAAATATGATAGCTTAACATTTGACAACTTTGATGTATTCAAACTTTGAATGGGGCACTTTTTTTGGATTCTTAAAAAAAAATTATTTTAAGCTCTATGAATTTGGTTAAGTTGGTGAATTTTGTCTAATAAAATGAATCATATCTAATAAAATCCTATTTTAAACATCACTACTACAATATATGGCTTTTGAGTTGTTAAGTTGAATCACATATATATGTTTAAAGATATTTAAGTGACACATTTTCATGCATCATTTCCTTGCATCACATTTTCTATCATAATGCATTTCTAAATTTAAAAGGTAGAAGGTGATTGGAACAAGTCATATTATTTTTTCGTTACAACTCATTGTATTTTATTTTGTATTCTATCAAAGTTGTGCCAATAGATAAATTTACATTAACATTGTTGTTAATTATGTCATTGTTGGAAGCTCTCATACCCAATGTTGGGATCTTGACAACACTAAGAAGGTGGGGGGGGGGACCAATCAATATTGTACGATGGAATTGATTATACCAAATTTTTTCTTTACAATTGATTTATTCATTCATTCATTAACAACGCCATACATAAATAAAAAATCTAAATAGAAATATGATCAATGCATAAGAGCAACAATAAACATGCGAAAATAACCATGAGAGTAGCACATCAAAACATCATTACAGAAGAGAACATATGATCTAAAGTGGAAACCATTTTGGGAGAAAACACACCATTTGTTTATGATTTTTTGTTCTTATTATTATTGAAATTTATTTTACATATGGACTTACCACCACCAGTGTCCAAGCCCCAATTTTATAGTTATGAAAGAAAGCACCTGCTCGAGGCCACTACTTGACAGAAGCCATTACTTCTTGTACTTTGCAAGCCACCACTTGCTGGATGCCACCAGTCCTCAACTATGCAGACCACTACCTGTTGGAGGCCGCTACCCAATGGATGCCCCAACACCCAATAATTTTTCTAGCTACCACTCCCAAGTTATTAGGCCACAACCCAAAGGAACCCACCACTCCTTGAATCAACAAGCCACTATTTTCCAACAAGCAAAAACTCACCCATTGAAGGCCCCAACCTTCAAGCTCTTGTGGACCAACTTTCATACATTTTCAAACTAGGATCCACTATTAAAGTCAATAAACCATAGCCCATTTTTCATCCCATTTTCATCTTGGACCTACTAAAGACCCTAAGCTCATCAACTAAATACAAACACATCTGTAATATAAATATCTACTCATACAATGAATCTGCCATTAGATGGGCTTTGTCTCAAACCATAACAACATCAATTCTTACTCATACTCAATCTACAACATGACATCCTCAACTTCCATGACAAATACATCAACCAGGTCATACATGAAAGTACATACAATAGAAAACAATAAAATAAAGCACAATAATCAACAATACAACTCACTCACTAACAAACTCAGTCCTCATGACATGACAATATAGAAACTAAATCAAAAACATCAATAAGCTAAAGTTCTAACCATGCACATCACTGATATGAATACAATGCTACAACATATTTATCACAATAATCCCTATAATAGAAGTTTTACACATAAATAATAATAGTTATTCCAATGTTTGAGCTAAATTCTACTGTAGGTTTCTCTGATCACTGTGAGCCTACCAAAACTAGCTCTTCTACTCAGTCATATGCATTGCCCATGATGTTCATGATCAAACACTCACCAGATCCATGTACACTCTTCTCATCAAATCACTCTTCTATAGGTGTTCAAATCACAACTATAGGTATGTTGATCTATGTCATTTGACCCCTATTAGAAACATAAACACACACCATGTCAATGATCATATAGTCTCTGCACTATGATTCAACGATCACACTAGTCTCACTATGTGCATTAAATCATCGTTCAACACTCAATCCATACACACCCTCTTTGCAAACTTGCTCTTTCATACACACTAGTAAGAAAAAAAATGCGCTCTCTCTACCATTCCAACACACACCAACTATGCACACTTAACACTTTATCTAGAACTTGCATATTAAATTGTGAGCCTACTATCCTCCGGATCAACCAAATCAATATGATTAATGCATTCATAGCCAATGGGATGATATCAATGATCCATTAACCTCATAGACTAGATCAAATGAATACACCTTGGACCTAATCGATCCACAAATAAACACACTTAAATTTTAATGCATTCACACTCTTGAACCATTGACTTCATAACCAAATCACAAATTTTTTTTAGACCAAATCAAACAAGTTGTTGCATCGCTTTACCTTGGGAAAATCCTTGGATCAACTTGTGGTAATTTTTTTGCATACCTATAGGAGAGTGTTGTAGGCTAAGAACTGCAAGATTGCCACAAATTCCACAATCACACCATTGCATGATTGGAGCAATAAAATAGTGCTCCTTTGTGACTCAAGAAAGACCGTGATAGTCTAGTAAACTAGGAAAACTCAAATTCTCACTACCCATAATTGCTTCCAACTTCAAGCCTACTTCCTGAGACACCTCGAGGACATGTACAACATCTAGACACATTTTTAAAACATTAGGAACACTTCAAATGATCAAAACCATGCATAGGGTCATCTGGATATTGACATCAATGCCAACACAACTGGCTCCATGGATGACATCAATGCCAACACTATCCTACCAACAATATCCCCTTTCACATTGATGGAAAAATTCATCCATATCACCAACCTGATCTCCTACACTAATCTGCAATCTTCTCTAACTCGACAACCTTCACTCTCTACTAATGATTGGCTCACTTCCCCCATTTGATATTAATGGAAAAGGGTGGTTGAATTTCCCTCAAACACCATGTTGACACCACTCACAAGGTTGATACTAATTATTTTTCTGATGAAGTGATATCAACAATAACATGCTTGCAAGATAGACATTAGAATAAATGAACTCTGTTGCTAAGTGTAACCAACATGCCTCTAGGCCAAAATCATGCACTTCTCTTGTTGAACATGCTCCCCTTTCACATATTCTAGGCTACATACAAATTATTCATGCGATTTTATAATGAATTTTGTTGTTTCCATTGGCTCCTTTAGACATGCAAGAGGCTACACCACTAGAATAATGACTCTATGAGATACCAAGGCCAAATGATAACATGATAGTACATGGATTCAAAATTAAATACAAGGCTATAATAGTGATACTCAACAACCCATATATGGTTGAAAATGACTCACTTAATACATGCTTAGACCAAGTGACTCTTCCTTGTATGAAAGCCTAGAAAAATGACTCCTAACCAATATAGCCATCGATGAAACAACAATGATACAGGGATATATAGTGCAATCAATAGGGCTTACATGGAAAAAATGAAATGACTTCTACTATGCATGCATATGACTCTCTTCCCATACAGGACTCGTACTAGGGTTATTAAATTATATTTATAGATGATGATCATGAACAAGTACAACAATCTTGATTCACATGTATTTTCACTCATGAATCCAATATGAAGCTACTACAAAAAAAAAGAAAGTGAATGCAAGATAAATTAACATACAATCTTGAAACCCTAGTTGCATGCATAGCTCCCGTTCAGCTCATTATACCTTCTTGTTGATCCAAAATTCTCATGTTGGACACTGGGTAAATCAACACTCCCCAGGTGTTTCTTGACATGTACTTAACCACCTCTCGTGGATCCATTAACTCTGGTGATGCATCCATTTACTAACACCTGCGAGTTTTGGTGTATTGGAAATCATGATTCCAACAAGTGGTATCAAAGCCAAAGGTCTTGAGTTCGAATCACACCTACCTTAGACTGGGGGGGTATATTGTTGGACATTGGATAAACTAACTTTCCCCATGTGTTTTGTAACATGTTCTTCACCACATCTCGTGGATCCTTTAACTCTGGTGATGCATCCCTTTAATAACACGTGGGAATTTTTTTGTAATGGAAATGATGATTCCAACATCTCGTTGATCTTGTGGACCTGATCATGCTAGTAAAATCTTGCTCACACCTTTCTTCTACTGCTACAACTCATAGAAATTTCTTCTTATGCTACTTCCATGTGCTCCCCTTGAGGCTATGCATGCCTCACATGTACTTCTGCAGTCTTTCTTGTGAATGAATTTGTCAAGTAACAATATAATACAGCGGGGACTAGCTTCTCCTACTTAGGATATGAAGAGGAAGAGACTATCCTCAATATGTTTCTTCTATTCACTCTTCCCTTCAACATGTACGTATTATCTAGGGTCCTGAATCCTCATGCAACTACTCTCTTTGACCTTTCTTTTCTAACGCAACACCATTTGGAGTTGAAGATCACTTCCTTGCCTCCATGAAACATCTAACTCATGCCCAAGATATTATGCTTCAATCATTCAACCAACAATACATCAACTACAGTAGTCTTCTCATCACCATGACTAGCCTTTCCTTTGTCGAACAACTTGGCAGCTGTATTATCTCCAAGAATTACATGGACATCTTCGGTCTTCCTCAAGGAGAGGAAATTTCTCTTGTCTCCAAATATATGATGGGTATAACCACTATCTATGCATAAGTGGTCATCATGATCAAATGTTCATAAGGAAATTATGCACTTTAACTGCTTTTCCTCCTTCTTCACCTATACTATGGTAGGCTACTTATTTTCATACACATTCTCCTTTCGTTTTCTACTAGGACTAATATAAAAATTTTGCTTCTTTTGTTAGATTTGAGTTGAAGAATTGAATAACATACAATATATAGTCACGTGACCAACAATATTACATGTATAACATCTTACATGAACAATGTATAAGGCAAGGCAGTTAATATATTCTGTTTCTCATGTTAGATATATGTTTTTTGTTGATCAAGCTTCAATTCAACGCACTAGATATGCAATCAACTACCTTGTGGCCAAAAACGTTACAAGAAAAATAATAAACATTAAATGAAATAGTATGCATGATGGATGGTGATCTCCTTGGTATCCAATACTGCTGATTAGATATGGAAAAATCACTTCTGTAATTGGATACTTGATGCCCAAAATTAAGACATATATAATACTCTACCTCGTCCTTTAAAGGAGCAAAGGGGTTTTGGTTTCTTTGAAATATGGAAACATAAACCCTAGAAGCAAATGGTCCTATTGATACAGTTTCTCTTCTAGGTTCTCTTCTTGGCTGTTGGATCTATTGCTTCTTTCTTCCTCATTTGTTGCTCTTGTTGGTGCCATTTTCTTCTACAATCCTTTTAGGATTTAGATTCTTCTTTGCATGTTCCTGTGTGCTAGAATCTCCCTTGTGAAAACCAAGATCAAATATGTTCATAGGAGATATCTAACTACTATTTTCTACGTCCTTGGTTCTCTTCTCCAGATTCATCTAAATGTATTTCCATTCAAGGTTTTTTATCATTGAGACAATTACAATCTCAAGCTCTTCAACTCGACCTTCTTTTTCTTTTTGTTGGATGCACATAACCTATTCAATTTTTTCGTCTCTTGTAAGTGGATCTTCAATCTAAGGACTTATTCTCTAAGATCATTATCCTTATCATAAAAAATGCATTATTTCTCCTAATCTCTACATACAATTATCACCCTACTCACTCCAACTATTAGTTTGTTTATTACCACCATCGTTAATTCAACTTCAGCTTTAAGAAGGATTACATCATCCTCACCTTGACTATTCAACTCAACATGGCTAGCAGTAAATGTATCTAAAATAAAATTATCAATTTATTCACAATCATCATTACCTTCATATCTACCTTGTTGGAGCACACCAAGTTCCAAGCCTTCATTTACTAACTTGTCTTCTTGATGATCAACTGCACCACTCACACTAAGGGGATGAATCTCATTAGCATGAGATTTTATCTTTTTAGACACCTTCCTTTTATTTTAATTTTTGTTGTTATTTTCTCCATTTCCTTTGCTGCTATTGTCTCCCCCATACAACACCTGATAATTTCTAACACTCGACATAGAGACTCCTTGATGATCCTTTCCATTTTTATTTTTGAAAATTTACTAAATTTACTCGAATATAATTTCAAATAATCAAGGTACATAAAAAAGAACCCACTCTAATACCAATTTTTAGACGCCCCGATACCAATTTTTTGCAGCTTAGCAATACTAGGGGGGTGTGAATCAATATTGTATAGTTATATCACCTTATAGCAATTTTTTCCCTTTATTTACAGTTAACTGATTCATTCATTCATGAGTAGCACCATACATAAATAATAGATCTAAACACAAATATGATCAACACATAAGAGAAACAATACATATGAGAAGATAACCATGAGAGAAACACATCAAAATATCATCATACATGAGAACACAAGATATAAGGTGGAAACCATTGCAGCAGAAAAACTACCATCTACTTATGTTTTGTTCTTTTTCTTCTTATTGAAAATATTTATTTTACGTATGCACTAGCCACTACTAGTGTGTAAGCCATAGCTTTCTATTCACACAATTTTAGTCCTTTATTTTTTGGAATAATTTGAAGAATATGATTGAAAAGAAGTTGGAGAGAATAATGGCTAGACCTGCCAGAAGCAACCACCAGAAATTGAGAAGTGAAATATAAGTGAAAATGAATTAATGTTTGGATTTACGAAGCCATGAAAGAAGGAAGCATGAGCCAAATTTTGAAAGTATCATAGTTGATAAGGACAAAAGCAACATAACCCATTAAAGTGGACCTGATCGAGATGGGGATCAATGAAGTTGCATGGTGATTAGATTGGACCAGATCAAGTGAGCACAATCTATAAAAAGGGCTAAATATGAACAAATCAGGATGTTGTTAGTTGTTAGTTAAATACTTGTGGTTTTGTTGGTTCTGCGCTATGTAATGGATTGATTGATTATGAGTTTTTTCCCTCTGAAGTTCTGTATCATTCTTGTAATGTAATGAAACTCATAATATAAAGATATCGCAAACATGTGTGAATTTATGGTGGAATGTTCTTGGTTAATGAATAAAGGAGTTATTTTGGGAATGAGCTCTGATTTGATGGTTGACAATTGTGTGCCCCATTTAAAATTATATTTTTTTTCGCATTATATTTTATTTTTTTAGCTGTGGATGTTTAAATTGCATGTCAGCTCTATTGTGCTGGTTCATAGAATGCTGAGAATGCATTTATAATATATTGAATAAAACTTCTTCACCACCATTCTAGATCCCTTATCTCTTGTTGTTTTGTCACACATAAGGTGAGACACTCCTTTTTCTCGACATAGGAATGAAAATGTAGGAGATAAGCTAGATTACGTTGATAAGGCCTCAGAAACATGTTCTGTCCGTTTTCTAAACTTAAACAAGGCGAATTTGGAAAACAAATTGTGTAGATAGACCCAATCAACAATCCCTACTGCTGACCAGGCATGCCTATGTGGTAGGGTGAGAGGGCAGGTTGACTAATCAGGAGATTTCATCGTTAAATAGCAGGCTACCAAGTGGCATGGTGTGGTTGGTGTGTAGTGGTGTGTTTTGGAATTATTTTACTAGTTAGCGGGAGACCAATGAGGAGCAGGCACATGGCTCAGCCTGGGGCCTCCACTTGTCCCCCTCATGGTATGTTAAAATTTTGGGTTATGGACTGGAGGGACTAGGCGGGGTTGAACAAAAGACCTCTCCTGAACAAACTCACACACATACCAAATCCTCTATGATTGTTTCTTAACCTTATACAAGGCTGCATCTATTTAACCGTTATCATCAGTGTCGTTGGGGGGAGAAGGGGCCAACCTCCAAAACTAACTGACATATGACTTTACTTCAGACCAAGGGCAGAGTGCAGGAGGTGCCAAACCATACCTGCGCCATTAATTTCTAATCCCAGATTAATTAAAGCGTAATTTGGATTATGGAAATTATTAATGAAATCAATCGTCCCACAATTTGCGCCACTGTTCGGTGAAATTGTAGGATAGTTTTCCAAATTCCGGGTGGATTTGTAGGACCGACCCAGATTTTGCTCAATTTGTGGAGTGAATTGTGGGAAAACTAGAAGAGGTCATAACTTCTTCAGTTTTTGACCAAATTGGATGCAAAAAGAGGCTAAGGTACCATTTTTTACTATTCTGGACTGAATGGAATAGGTCTAAGGAGCCATAGAGCACTCTAGATAGGATTTTTTGTTAGGTTTAAGCCTGAGGGTTCCATGATCAACCATGATGTTTAAACAACTTATGGATAAGTTTGATGATGAAGATTGCCTTGCATGGGTTGTCTATTCTCCATATTATTTCTAAAATAGAAAATGAATTAGAGCTGTAAATTATCATTCTTATTTCTTCTTTATGTCTTTGAAAGGGAAATTTGTTCGTATACTACAAGGTTTTTGTGGTGTAGTTGTAGCTCTTTGAGGCTGGAATTTAGGATCTTGATATAGATGCCTATTGTTGTTGAATGTTTACATGCCTGAATGAAGGTTATAATGCCCATGGGATGATGTTATTGGAGAGGTATGTTTCTTTGTAGGATAAAATAATCATTCCTTTGTTCAGCGCTTGTTGTAGTCCTCTTTACAATTCATTAAGCATAATGAGAATGGATCATGCCATTAGAGTTGATCCAAGGAGATGTAGCTGAGGATGGGTAAACTCCTTAAACAATGGCAGGTGTAAGACTATTGATTACATGCTTCCATTCTATGTTTTATTTCATGTAAAATAATTCGTGAACATAAATTAACAAAAATATATAAAACCACCTACTTCTACTTGCCATTTGGAGGGCAAATCTTAGTCACAAATATTTTTATTCTGAACCAAATCTTAGCATAGCATAACTAACATTCCCATTCATATAAATTTGGTATTAGAGCACAAGGTTTGATTTTTTAAGATTCAACAAGAAAATTTCAGCACCCAAGCCTAGTGCATAAACCACCTACACTAAGGTGGGGCCCACAATGCTATTTTTTTGTGCATGTCTATTTTAGTTATCCATTAATTAAGATGGAAAATAAACTATAATCTATTCTCAATGAAAATTTGAAATAGTTAACTGAGAGTGATAAACTCAGTTAGCTAGTGGATTTCGAGTTAGAGGTAGTTGGTGAGGCATGCAGAGTAATTCTAGTTGTAATAGAGTTCGAAGTGTAGTGGTGCATTAGTTAATGTAGGTTGTAATCAGTTTAACTCAGTTAAGCTAGTTAAACTCAGTTGTGCTAGTTGTAACTGAAGATACACTAGAGAGATATCAAGTGAATTATATATTATTTAATTCAAATTCAGTGATCTCACACGAAAATGAGTATTTACTATTATTAGTTGCATGCATTTCAGATCCAGTGGAGACCCAATTGAGATCTAGGTGAAAGGGAAGTTGAATATCAGTTGTAGGAGTATTGGGTTGCACACATGCAACCAAACACACATTGGAGTGTCCATGATACTTGCGCAGTCAAGGAAGGAAAAAATTCTTTTCTTTTAGGGATTGCATTCGTCATGGATTGTGCAAGTGAGGCAGACTGAGAATTGGCTATGTGTTGGTCAGTTTTGTTCATGACAGTGTGAGACAATTAGCTGAGTACTAGAGAGCTCTTGTGAGAAGAATTTTATATATAATTTTTTCATGATCCATGCTGAATATACAATAGAAGATAGTGGTGTTTTTAGCTATAAGCTTTCCCCGGGAAATTATCTGTGTTGCACGTGATTTGATTCTTCTTTACTTCATGTGATTGATGATTGTGTTTTTAATTCCACAAAAGCTTTCGGAAGCGATTCAACATTTAATTTTAGTACATTATTATATCGGGTGAATCCAAGATATACATGCATGTTGTATAATTTATACATGGTATCGAAGCACAAGAAATTGCAGAAGTGAAGCAGGAGCTGAGTTTGTGACTGGATAGAATTCAAATTTGCAGAAAGACTTTCTTGGTGCTACAACTGATTCAAGATCAAAATGGATTTCAATGACTTGAGGTTTGAGTATGCACTTGAGGGCAGATCAAAATATATTTCTTGGAATCAAAGGATGGAGGAAGTACTCGAAGCCAACAACTTGAAGGAATTCATTGAAAATGATGTTCCTAAGCCCATTGTGGGAGATGCTGCAAATATTGATGCATGGAAAAATAAAGTGTCAAAGGTGAGTAGGATCCTATTGGAGGGAGTACGAGACCACATTGTCTCAAGCCTCTATGGGAATGAAAAACCATATGCAATGTGGAAGGCTTTGACAAATCTATTCCAAAGTAGCAACGACCATAGGAAATTGGCACTCAAAGATAAACTCAGGAAGATCAAGACAGAAGAGGGTGAAACCATTCCAAAATATATAACAAAGTTTGTCCAATGTCGGGATGAACTAGGGAGTGTTGGAATAACAGTTGTTGATGATGATTTGGTGAGCTTGGATCTCCTAGGACTTCCGAAGAGTTGGCACAATTATCAAGAATCTATCAATGGAAGGGAAAAATTTCCAGATTGGGAAAAATTGTGGTTGGATTTGGTGCAGGAGGAGTTCAGATGGAACACTAGAGATGGATCTCCATATAAATATGAAGATGAAGAGGATTGTGATTTGGATTCCAAGGTGAGGAAGGGGAAGGGGAAGAAATTCCATTCTAAATCTAATTCCAAAAATGGCAAGAAGCAGGACATGTCCAAGGTGAAGTGTTCTCATTGTCACGAGCATGGGAATTTTGCTACTAAATGTCCACAAAAGAAGAAGAACAATATGGAAAGAGGATGTACAGCTGGTGAAGCCATTAGCTCGCAATTTGAGCTTGACTTATCATTGATTGCGTGCATCTTGTCCAATGCATTTGGATCTGTGTGGTATTTGGATAGTGGCGTTTCATTTCACATGACGGGAGATAAGGAAGTTTTCAGTGACTTGGAGGAGAAGGATCTCGAGATTCATATTAAAATGGGTGATGACGTGAAATACAGTGCTACTTGGATTGGTACCATTACCTTTCAGAGGCAGTAAGGTAAACCCTTTCAATTAAAATATGTAGTGCATGTACCACGTTTTAAGAAAAAATTAGTCTGAGTCGCAATGTTGGAGGATAGAGTTTATGATGTTGTTTTTAGTGAAGGAAAATATTTCCTATGAAACAAAACAATAGGAAAAGCCAAGAGGATAGGGATTTGAGTTAAGAATCTCTATAAGTTGGAGGTAGATGGCTTCGCAGAAATGATGGGAAAGGCAGATCAAGTGGTGAGCTGGAATGAGGGTGAATTATAGCATAGGAGATTGGTCCATCTTCACCATGGAGCCTTGAAAGTCATGCAACATATTTCTATTGGTCTTCCTAGGGGTACACTTGTGTAGTCATACACATGCAAGGGATGTACTATGGGAAAATATGTCAAGGTCACCTATCATGAGAGGGAGAACCGAGTTTCAAGGATCCTTGAGAGAGTTCACACAGATGTGTATGGTCCTTTATTTTTTGCTTCGACAACAAAACATAAGTACTATGTAATATTTTTTGATGAATATTCTCGTAAGTTTTGGATCTTCTTCATGCAGAAGAAAGATGAGACATTCTTTAAGTTCTTGGAATCTAAGGCTCATCTATTTATGTGAATGTGACCAAGGATGCCAGGAAGAAGCTGGAACCAATAACTGAGGTTGGGAATTTTGTGGGGTACACTGAAACACCCCATAATTATTGTGTTCATTTGCCAAAGAAAATAATGACTGCTATGCCACGGGATATAAAATTTGATGAGGAGAAAGCCATGCATTTGTCCCTTGAGAGGGAGTTGGACTTGCATGCAGAGGAGTAACTGTTGGTTCCCAAGGATGAGTCTCAAGATGTGGATTGGCTACATGAGGAGGTTCATGGAGTGGAGGAAAATAATCATGCAGAGGCATCCATCAGAAATGGCACAAGGTGCACCACAAAAGCTGATAGATTGAGACTTGATGCTGTGGAGAATGTAGGAGCCCCTACTTCACAACGAAGATAGAGACAGTGTCCTGACCAATTTACTGGATACATGGCTCTTATCAGCAAATGTATTGTGACTGAACCACCTTACTTTCAGGAATAAGTGCAACAACCAACTTAAGTTGATGCAGTGCTGGAGGAGTATGACTCTATTTTCAAGAACATTGCATGGGAGATAGTCCCAAGACCAGTCGACAAATCAGTGGTTGGATTGAGATGGATCTACAAGGTAAATAGAGCTGCTGATGGGAGTGTGGAGAAATATAAGGCTATATTTGTGGCCCGGGGATTCTCACAGATCGAGGGGATAGATTATGATGAGAATTTTGCACCTATTGCAAGGTACTCTTCCATAAGATCCATCCTTTCACTCTCAGCACAGATCAGCTGGCACATTCATCATATGGATGTGAAAACTACGTTTCTCAATGGGATCATTGAGGAAGAGGTGTACATAGAGAAGCCTGAAGGTTTCGAGATCTTCAATAGTGAGTCGCATGTGTGCCAACTCAAAATAACATTGTATGGGTTGAAGCAAGCACCCCGTGCTTGGTACACTCGGATAGACAACTATTTCATTGGACTGGGCTTCACCAAAAGTGAAGCAGATGCAAACCTGTACTAGATTATGGTTGAGGGTAAGCTATTGATTATTTTTTCTTTATGTTAATGATTTAATTTTGACTGGTGATGAGCAAATGATACACTCATGCAAGGAGGATCTTGCAAGGGAGTTCGTAATGAAGGACATCAGAGTCCTTCATTATTTCCTTGGATTGGAAATATGGCAGCAAGATGGTGAACGTTTTGTGTCTGAAGGAATGTATGTAGAAGAGATATTGGGTAAGTTTAACATGGAGAGCTGCAAACCCATGGATACTCATATTCCAAGAAATTGGAGGAAAGAGGATGCTACTTCTAGAGAGGTAGTGGATGCTAATGTCTACGGGAAGTTAGTTGGTTCACTAATGTATCTAGTGAATACAAGAAATTTTCTATGTAGTTAACCTGCTGAGTCAAGCTATGGTTAAGCCTACCAAGCTCTTTTGGAAGGCGGGGAAGCATGTCTTGAGATACCAGAGGGGCACATCAGAGTATGCTCTGTGGTACAGACGTATAGAGGGAGTGAATCATCAAGGATTCATGAATGCAGATTGGGCGGGCAGTCCATCAGACAGAAATAACACGTCAAGAGTGATCTTTAGCATAGGATTGATAGCAATTTCCTGGTAGAACAGGAAACAACGATCTATGGCACTCATTTCACCAGAAGCATAATACATGGCAGAAAGTCAAGTTGCATTCGAGGCTATCTAGATGAAAAATATCTTGGTTGGTTTGTTTGGTTCTCAGATGGATCAAAAAGTGTTTATTATGATAATCAAAGTTGCATTAAACTGTTGATTAATGTTGTGTTTCATGATAGGTCCAAGCATATAGATATCCGCTACCATCATCTCAGAGATTGTATGTAGAGAAAGATAGTGTTTCTTCAGTACATTCCCACAGAGGATTGCGATGCAGATATTATGACGAAGGCGCTCACCAAGAGAAAATTAGAATGCCATAGAGACATGATCAGGGTAAAGGATAATCTCTTTCTTGTTGAGAGGGAGTGTTGATATTCAACAAGAAAATTTTAGCACCCATGCCTAGTGCATTAAGCACCTACACTAGGGTGGGGTCCACAATGCTATTTTTGGGTGCATGTCTATATTAGTTATCCCTTAATTAAGATGGACAATAAACTGTAATATATTCTCAGTGATGACTTGAAGTAGTTAAATGAGAGTGATAAACTCAGTTAGCTAGTGGATTTAGAGTTAGAGGTAGTCGTTGAGGCATGTAGAGTAACTCTAGTTGTAACAAAGTTCGAAGTGCAGTGGTGCGTTAGTTAATTCAGGTTGTAATCAGTTTAACTCAGTTAAATGAGTTAATATCAGTTTTGCTAGTTGTAACTAATTATACGCTAGTTAGCAATCAAATCAATTAAATATTAATTAATTCACAATAAGTGATCTCACACGCAACTGAGGATTTACTATTATTAGATACATGCATGTCAGATCCAGTGGAGACCTTATTGAGATCTAGGTGAAAGGGAAGTTCACTATGAGGTGTAGGATTATTGGGTTTCACACATGCAACCAAACACCCATTGGAGTGCCCATGATACTTACACAGTCAAGGAAGGAAACAATTCCTATCTCTTAGGGATTGCAGTCATCAGGGATTGTGTTTTTAATTCTACAAAATATTTGTAGAAGCGATTAAATATTTAAATTTAGTACATTTTTAGATCGGGTGAATCCAAGATATACATGAATGTTGTATAATTTCTCCATGATTTGTGCAATAAGGTTTTGTTGTTGCAAGTGAAGGATTTTTGAAGCTCAAGTGACGAGAAATATTTTGGACAGGAGAGCAAGTCTGTACCACCAGTTTTACCTCAAAGTTCCAGATTGAGGCTTCAAACAAAGTATGTTCACAGGAGGATAGTCTACCAAGATGTAAAAAGATGTAAAAGCTCTCAAAAATTCTTTTCTAGACATGGCAGATATGGTGAAGGTCCTCTGTGAAGAGAGGAACACCAAATTGCATGGTGAAAGCTCTACACCACCTCCAGGTGAAGAATGTTCTTCAAGGTAGGAAGGAGACAATAATGGTGTCAAGACACTGTCATATCCACAAAATTCATGTTTTTCTACAACCTTTATGCAAGATTCATGTTAGAAAGTCCTTCAAAAAAATATGATGGACAATTTTGAACCTTTTGTCCACATGATGTGGAGGATGAGGTTCAATGAGTACCTAAGTTTGGGGAGCTGAAGGAAGAGAACCAAAGAGTCTAAGTGGAAAAATTGAAGATCAAAAAGGAGTTTTCAAACATCTTTGTACCTCAAGAAAAACATGGAATCATTGGTAAGAATTTTCATGCTTCTTCTTTTCATAAAAGTGTTGAATAAAGTTCATTTGTAGCTTTTGAAAAGTATGATAATGGAATTGGATCCAATCTCTTCTATAAAATGGGTTACAAGGGAGGACGTCTTGGTATGAACGAACAAGGCATCAAGAATCCAATAGAAGCCAAAGAGGGACCTAAGTATGAAGGCTTATTCTTGGGTTACGTTGTAGTATAAGAATGGTCTTCTAATGACAGTTATTGTGTATCATGTACCTTTTGTCACAAAACAGGACATGAGGAGGCAAGGTGTTGGAAATTTCACCGAGAACTAGTACCTTCTTGGTTTTTCAAGAACGAAGAATACTTCAAGGTATCTCCAGAGAGATGGAAAAGATTAAGAAGAAAATAAATTAAGTTCTTCTCACTATGAAAGTTCTACTCGTCATTCAAATTCTTCATTCAAGAAGAGCAAGTCATAAAACAAGCAAAATAGGTATAACAATCTTGTTGTATCAAATATTTTTCAAGATGGAAAAAAATGAAAATTTGAACAACTTGTTGAAGAATCTATTTCCATTTACTTTTTTCCTTTCATCTAACCATAGTGTAGACAAGTGTGAAAAGGGAGAAGAAATTCTCAAAAGGATGTACATTCCTATTGGAAAGAAACACGAGAAGGGAAAAGTTAATCCAAAGTTTGAAGCATATGAGCCAAGAGGAGATCAAAAAAAATTTTTTACTCACTACAAATCAGTGGACATTGGGTTGCTAAATGTTGGAGATGGTTTCCACATCTTCATCCTGGCAAGGGCAAGCAAGTTGTACATGTACTTGGAGAGGAAGCAACCATGGCAAGAGTGGCGCATATATGCAGTCATACCTTATGCAACCCTAGAAGGAGAAGAAGTTAAAATAGAGGGTTCATTTGCCTGGTTGGGTAAGAAATGGGCAGACTATTTATCTAGGTGAAGTTTGTAAATCTTTGTTTTTCACTAGTTACATATCCCCATATTTGTGCAGTTTGTAGAAGTGGCATTCATAAATAAATCACTTTAAATGCAGCCATGTTTTTCTTTGAGCATTGTTGTGCTAAGTTTGGCTTGTGAATAGTAATTTTTAATGGAAAATTTGGATGTCAAGTTATGTCCATGTTGTAAAAATTAATTTCTATTTATGTTTTTAGAAAGCACTTTCAAACCATTGTATGAGTAGTAGCAGCACATGTAGTAGGATACTAATGTGTTAGGCACTAAGTTGCAATTTGATGAGCTCCATCATTAGATATAATTGGAGGGGTTAATTATCACCTTTTAAGCCTTATTAAGTCTCTCTTTATCAAATTTAAATTATATTATGGTATTATGTTGCTAGTGTAGATGATTATTAAGGTTTGGCATACTTCGAATGCCTAACATGAGTTAAATGCAGGATAATCATGAAGATATTGAACTTTTGATGAATTTTTTTCAAACAAATATAGGAGTAGAAAACAAGGAGAGATTCTAGGGGGATTTCTCACCTCCTTAAATCTCAAAGGAAACCAAGGGATCCTCGATATTCCATCCAATAGCTCGAAATCAAAGGCAACCAAGAAAGTGGGAGATCAAGTGCACCAAATATCCACTTCTCTTGCAGTCAAAGAAGACATATCACCTACGTTTTAGGGAGCTGTTGGTAGCCACCATATAGGTTAAATAGGGTTGAGAAAGAGCTCATCAGGATTCGAACTTTGAAGGAAGCTAATATACTCTTAGCTCTTGTAATAGGTTTTTGAGACATTTATGATTATGTAATGAGACTATTTTATGCATAAGATGAGTATTCAGATTTTCCTTCACTAATTTAGTTTTAGAGAGCTAGGATTTCTGGTTAGGGCCCAATCCATTGGCCTTAGTCTCTCTTGTGTATTCATGCTCATTTTTTATGTCTTTGTAGCTAGTTTTCTTTATGAGTTTTACATAGTTTTCTTACATTCCAATTCACTGTTTTATTTTGATTCCACTTGAATTTTTTGTAGTTAAGCTTGCATAAATTCTCGTAGAATAGTTTATAAACTTAGAAAAATGTGTGTCAAGCCTCCCTCTCTCATCTCTTTCATTAGAGCTTGAGGAGGGAAAACCTTCCCCACAGGCCAAATTTTCTCTTTAGTTTATGATTTCTTGGAAAGAATAGATAGGTTGTTGTAGTGTCATGAACATGTCTAGAATACTGAGTTAGATTTCTGTTTGAATGCTAAAGTAGGTTTTATTTCGAAATTCAACTCATCTTTTCCATTTCCTTCATTATGAATTTTCCAATGTTTGTTGCATGAACAGGTAGTTTACTTGCAGGTTCAAGTAGTACAACAAAGGAGGACTTCACGAACACCCTTAGCTTCATTTATCACCCATCATCAACCTTCTTTCCATCAAATCGCCATCAAACTTGTTTTTAAGAATTTTCACCTTCACACCATGAGCAACCCTAGAAGTGCAAGATGGGCTTCTCAAGAGGTTCTGAGCTTGGCCAAGGGGTTTGGCACCTTACATCCATCCAAACACACCTTCATTCCACCTCACCTACACTTTTATCCACCATTTTTTGCCTTAGATTTCCTTCAGACCATTTCATGTAGTAATTTAGGACTTTCGTGTAACACTACAAGAAGCGTATAGTAGCACTTGAAATAGCACCAGTGGGCCTATCCTTAAGCCCAAATGACATTATATACCTCATCCAGACCTTCCAAAACCATCCAGACACCTTCAGCCCTGCACCCATGAGTTCAAGACCTTCCTAAACCACCTTAGCGCTTTCTCCTCCTTGCTAAAAAATAGTGAATTTACAAACATAATTAGGTCATGATTAGATGCATGATTTAAAGAATGATAGTTAAAAAATGAAGTATAAATAGTGTGTCTAGCCATCTGGCCCACCAATGTGTGATTATGTTAGTATTCTTTCTACAATTTCAATTAAGCAATTTACTTCATGAAAAATGCCTAGTTTTCTTCAGTTTCTTTCCATATCTTAATCTGTATATTTCTTCCATCACAGAGTAGCTGGATGTAATTTATTGCTGTATAATAGTTCTTTTCTTGGTGATAGAGAAATGGATTTGAATCACTTGTAGCCCTGGGTCTAAATTCATAAGTGTGACACATTTCATTTAGAAACCCTAGAAATAGCATCGTTTTGTAGGACTCAAAAAGGATGAAACGAGTAGAATGCATAACCCCAGGTTGATAAAGTAAAGTAGAGTAGCCTATGGGAGTTGCAACATTCTCACTTTTTGGTATCGTTACTGGGGAGGTGTCTAGTATATGCTTCGATTATGCTTTCACATTATTTTCAGCTTTACCTTTACATGTTGTTTCAAAAATATTGAAAAATACAAAAAATATGATTTTCATGCCTCGTGGGTGTAGGGATACTCAAGGAATTTTTTTACCAAAAACCCCCACAACCCCATATAGTCACCCTTCACTCTTCTTCAGTGACTGTGAGGTTGAACACACCATAGGTGAGCATTTTGAAAATTTTGAAGAAATTATTGGGGAAGAAGAATAAATTTTCTCACTAGAGGAAGCTACTTCACCTATTCAAGCCATGGCTGAAACTAAAGCCCAGGGAGTATTTCCCATTATTGATACACATGGGGAAACTAAAATTAACAACATCCACCCATCAACTCTTCCACATTTCCATGGACTTACCTATAAGGACCGTGACACATTCATGTTTTAATTTGTTGTTGTGTGTAGGACCTATGACTATGCCTTGGATGATCAAAATATGAAGCTATTCCCATCTACCCTTAAGGATGCAACCTTACTCTCGTTCATGGTTCTACCTAGCAAAAACATCACTACTTAGGCACAGATGTAAGAGGCCTTCAACAACAAGTACAAGGACTATTGTAGGTCCAAGGAAACCAAAGCGGAAATATTCAAGATGACTCTAGGGCCTAATGAATCCCTAGAGGACTATGAAGAGAGGTTCCAATTAAGCTATAAAAGAGCCAACTATACCCTTGATCTTAGATCACTTAAACTAGTACTTCTCTAAGGGATGAGGGAGGAGGTGATAGGAACCCTTAATATGTTATGAGGAGGAGATATCTACCAACTTCCTTATGTTAGAAAATTTTATATTACAGATCAATGGAACACATAAAATATGCACACACACACACACACACACACACACACACACACATATATATAAGAGACACAGAATGTGGTTCACCCAACTTGGGCTACATCCATAGAAACAACAAGTCCTTCCTTTATATTATCGAGCAAAATGAAGAGACACAACCTATAGTGAATCGGATGTAATATCCTCTTCTCTCTCACACAATCCACCTTGCTATTTCTCACTCATAATATACACACCATACACAAACTCAATATAATAACCTCATAGGGGTTGCCTTCTAGGGAAAAACACCCTAATTTAAACAATCTTGTACCGTGAGATCATCTTACGACTCACATTGAATACGAAATTACACTATTTTACAAGGTAGTTTTACATCTGTTAAAGATATCAAGATATTCAGAGAAAATATTATTATTGCTTAATTAAGAACTAAGTCGCATCAACTTCGGTCGGAAATGGGTGGATGGAAAAGACCTAAAGAAGCTTTGGAATGTGAGTCTTTTAGAGACATCATATATAGTTACAACAATATGTTAACACGAGTTACTTATCATTGTCTTTTGATGAGATTGCTAGAAGGTTGGGTCAAACCATCGTTAATTTGAGTAAGAACATGATTGAATTGCAAAAGGCGAAAAGTAGGGAGGCTGGTGGCCCCATAGAATATTTTTATTTTCATGGAAATTAAAATTCCATTCACTAATTCATTCAATCATTCCATAGTTATTGGCCTCACACCTGAAATCTAGTAGGAAAACATCATCCTCTTCTCAAAACCCAAATATTTTTATCTTTGGGGTCTAGTTTGGTATTTGTGATAATGTTGTCAATTTGTGGATTGATCCACTAATACACATTAAATTAAATTCTCAAAGATATAATTGAAGCACAATCTTCCAATAAAAAACCTTGCATCACTTGCAATAATTACACTCAATAAACTTCATGAAAATGGCCACTAAATAATTTATTATTGTGGTCACCCAAAATGAGTTGTAACAAGTTCAAATGACAAAGCTGATAAGTAACTTAGTAAATGTGATGATACAAAACATGATCTTCTATATAAATTTTTAAATGTTTAAAAATTGAGAAACTATTTTTTCTATTTTTGATGAGTAGGGATTCAAATTTATTATTTAGTTAATTATTTTTAATTTATATTGTCAAAAATTTCAATTCCTTATGAACTTTAAATTTTTATTTTTCTATGAAATATATACACCTCACTATACATATAGTGAGATCATTGTATTTATATTTAAAAAATTAAATAAAACCCACCCCAAAATATACAGTGATGCAGTAGATTCATAAACTCACATGTAGATTGAGAAAAAATAATGATCCTCTTTTCTTTCTCTTGAGATTTTATTTCTTATTTTTAATTAAATTTTGAGAAAATCTCATGTAGGTGACAACAATAGGATTTGTTGCTACATTGGCTCCATCAATTTCTGAGGAGGAGTTAATGCATCCTATATTTGTTGTGAGAGAATTTATGACTCTGTTGCCATTCACAGACCCGTAGAGGCAAGTGAGCATGATGAGGAATGTGTAGTGAGGAAGAGCTGAGCAGATGAGAAACTCTGCTATTGTATTTTCTCCTATTGATGAATGAGATTGCCGATGCCCTGTTAGGTGGGCGTAGCCTAGATTGGTTGGGTGAACCACGTTAAAATATGCTGTCTTTATGTTTTTTTTTCTGCTATGTGTGGTTGTTTTAAGTTTTTGCTGTGTTAATTACTATAACACTTGGTATTAGAGCAAGGTTGAGCTGCTTGCTCCAGTGATTCAAGCTGTGTGGAATACTGTTGAGGTTTTCAGACTTGTGTCTCCATACGGTTTTGTGGCTATAATTGTAGAACAGTTCGGTTTGACAGCCACGAGAGTCCGCTATGGCAAAGAAGCAGCGCCATGAGATTTAATCTCTGCTGTAAGCTGTGAACAGGCCATAAGACCGGTAGCGTTGAATGGACATTGCTGGAGCTATCAGTAGGATGAATTGCGCCTGAATTGTTGAAAGCACACAAACCCGTGAGTTGTTGCTGGAACATTTAAGTCAGACTGTTAGCTCTTGTCAGCAGTTTATAAATCATGCAATTTTGTATTGACAGTGAAGCCATGAGGCCGTGAACCGTGGACTGTGAAACCGTGGACCGGTTTCTGTATTTTGAACTGGTTTACTGGCGTGCCAACGTTATGGCTGAGCGCAGTTTGAATGAGGCCGCATACAAAGTCTGCTATGCGTTGAATTGTGAGCTCTTGAATGGTGAACGATGGTAGTTTGTTGAATGGTGGCCGTTTCAAATTGATTTGTTTTGTTTTTTTTTTAAACAAAATCGATTTATATATATGGTGGCACTTCATATTTTTTAAATCGATTACCATTGAAATTTACAAATCGATTTGTTTGGAGTCTTACAAAATCGATTTGTTTTGAGTTTTTTAAATCGATTTATATATGCTTTATATGAAGTCTATATTATGGCACTTCAATGTTAAAAAAAAAAAAAAAGGTTTTGTAAATCGATTTGCATGGTAAATCGATAGTTTTTAAAATGATTTAAATGGACTCTGTAAAGATTGGAATATCAAGTCTTTTATATTATGCCATTAGATAGGGTCCAGGGCTTTTTTTTTTTAATCAAAATTAATATTTTTTGATTAAAATAAGATTTTCATTTCTTAAGACTTGAATTTGAAGTTTCTTGACACGAGCTATTTAAAATGGCAAAAACACAAAGTGCCTGGTTTGAGATCGAGAAGTTCAATGGAAAAAAAAATTTCGAGATCTGGAAAGTGAAGATGTATGATCTACTCGTGCAACAAGGCGTGGCGAAGGTGCTGTTGGGAAAAGCCAAACAGCCTTACACCATGACAGATGATGAATGGAGTGACTTGGATGAAAGAGCACTGAGCAGCATTCAACTGTGTTTGGCGGATGATGTTTTGTTTAACAACTTGTCAGAGAAAACTGCTGCTGGTTTGTGGACAAAGCTTGAAAATATGTACATGACAAAATCTTTAACCAATAGGCTTCTTTTGAAGCGACAGTTGTACATCCTGCGCATGAAGGAAGGTACGACGATAACTGATCATCTGAATACCTTTAATACTCTCCTGGTGCAGTTAGAAAGTATAGAAGTAAAATTTGAATCAGAAGATAAAGCTGTAACTTTATTATGCTCGTTGCCCGAGTCATGGGATCATTTTGTTACTTCTATAAGTCTTAGTTCATCAGAAACCCTTGAATTTGATAATGTTGTTGTAGCTTTGTTGTCCGAAGAAACAAGGAAGAGGTCAAATTCAGAAACCTCTACATCAGAAGCAATGATGGTCAGAGGTCGTTCTAAAGAAAGACGCTTCAGTAATCACAACAACTCGCGTTCAAAATCGAAAGGGAAGAAGAGTAAGGTAAAGTGCTGGTTTTGTGGCAAATCAGGACATTTGAAGAAGGATTGTTGGAAGAGACAGCAAACATCCAAAGGAGATTCTTCGACAGAGAAGAAAGAAGCAAACACGACAGATACAGGTTCGACATCTATTTCAGGTATGAGTGATGAAGTGTTATCAGTTATTTTGTCTAATCATGATAAACATTGGCTGTTAGATTCTGGTGCGTCAAATCACATGTGCATTCATAGAGAGTGGTTTAAAACTTATAAATCAATCAATGATGGAGTTTTTTACATGGGAAATGATGTCTCGTGTAATATTGTTGGAATTGGAAGCATCCAGATTAAAATTTTTGATGGGACAAATAAAATTCTAACTGATGTAAGACACGTACCTGAACTAAGAAAAAACCTCATTTCACTAGGAGTACTAGACACTAATGGATATAAAACCTTTATTCAAGGTGGAGTAATGAAAGTTTATAAAGGAATTTTACTAGTAATGAAAGCAAATAAGGTTGGAAATATTTTTCAGTTAGAAGGAAGAACAGAGTCAGATCATGCTTCTACGGTATCTGAAAACGACAGTAATTCTATTCGTCTATGGCATCAACGGTTGGGCCATATGAGCGAAAGAGGATTACAATTTTTATCTGATTGTAAGTTACTTCCTAGTTTAAAAACTTCTAAGTTAGATTTCTGCAAACATTATCTATATGGGAAACAAAGCAAGCATAAGTTTAAAACTGGAAAACATACTAGTAAGGGAATCCTTGATTATATCCATTCTGATGTTTGGGGTCCATCTCCTACAACCTCATATGGAGGATCATCATATTTTGTATCTTTTATTGATGATTTCTCTAGAAAAGTGTGGGTCTACATGTTAAAGAAGAATTTTGATATATTCACAGTTTTCAAACAGTTTAGAGCATTAGTTGAAAACATCACTGGAAGAACCATTAAATTTTTAAGAACTGACAATGGTGGTGAGTTTACTTCAAAGGAATTTGATAATTATTGCAAGGATGCTGGGATCGAAAGACATAAAACCACTGTATATACTCCTCAACAAAATGGAGTTGTTGAACGCATGAACATGACTCTTTTAGAGAGGGCAAGAAGTATGCTGAGTAACACCAATTTGCAGAAGGAATTGTGGAAAGAAGTGGTTTCTACAGCTTGTTACTTGGTAAATCGATCACCATCAACTGCAATTGGATGCAAAATTCCTCAAGAGGTATGGAAAGGTTATCCATGTGATTATTCTAAACTGAAAGTTTTTGGTTGTGATGCATATGCTTTAGTTCCGAAACATCAGCATTCTAAATTAGATCCTAAATCAAAAAGATATATCTTTGTTGGATATGGTGATGGGACTAAGGGATACAGGTTGTGGATCTTACTACTCACAAGATCATCATTTACAGAGATGTTAAATTTAATGAATCCTCACTTGAAAATCCAGATGTAGATGATGAATTGAAACAGGATAATGAACCTAAGCTTCAACACATTCAGTTTGAAACCAGTTCAAATATTGATAATAGTCCAGATGAACAAATTTCAGATTCAGATCATGAACAAGTTTCAGATGCAGATCATGAACGTGTTTCAGATGCTGATCATGAAGAAGTTCCTACAGATAATAATCAGCAAATTGGAGAAGTACCAGAAACATCTTTAAGGAGGTCTACGAGAATCAGACGTTTTCCTAGAAGGTATGATGATTATGTTACTTCAGTTGATTTAACTGCTAACGATGATGAACCTTTGTGCTATCATGAAGTTGTAGAAGGTTCTAACAGTGGTAAATGGAAAGAGGCTATGAAGGACGAGATGAAGGCATTAGCCAAGAATGCCACATGGGATCTGGTGGAACTTCCTAAAGACAGGAAAACTGTGGGATGTAAATGGGTTTACAAATTGAAGAAGGGTGTTGATGATACAGAGGACAGGTACAAAGCAAGGCTGGTTGCGAAAGGTTTTTCTCAGAAAGCCGGCATTGGCTTTCATGAGATTTTTTCACCAGTTGTAAAAGTTGTTTCAATTCGGATTGTGTTAGCATTATTTTCTTTACTTGATATAGAATTACATCAACTAGATGTTAAAACTGCATTTTTACATGGAGATTTACATGGAACAACTGGAAGGGTTTGTTCAAAATCGCAACAAAAATTTTGTCTACAGGCTCAAGAAATCATTGTATGGTCTGAAGCAATTGCCTCGACAATGGTACAAGAAATTTGATTCTTTCATGATGAGTCAAAATTATATAAGAAGTGAATATGATCATTTTTTTTACTTTAAGAAATTAAGTAATGGCATGTTCATTATCTTAGTGTTGTATGTTGACGGCATGCTTTTAGCAAGCAAAAGCATAACAGAGATCAACAGGTTAAAGGCTCAGATGGCTAGGATGTTTGATATGAAAGATCTAGGAGCAGCAAGACAGATTTTGGGCATGGAGATTTTCAGAGACAGGAGTAATGGTAAGCTGTGGCTATCACAACAAAATTATATTGAGAAGATACTCTTGAGGTTTGGTATGAACAATGTGAAGCCTGTTTCAGTCCCTTTTGCTTCCCATTTTAAGCTTTCTTCAAGTTTATGTCCTAACACTAATGAAGAAAAGGAATATATGTCTCGAATTCCATATGCCAATGTAGTAGGTTGTTTGATGTATGCAATGGTTTGTACTCGACCAGATATTTCACATGCAGTTGGGGTTGTCAGCAGGTATATGGAAAATCCAGGAAAAGAACATTGGTCAGCAGTGAAATGGGTGCTTCGGTATCTGAGGGGCACAAGTGATTACTGTATCACTTATAATAGGAGTAGTGAATTTGTTTGTGGATATGTTGATTCCGTTTTTGTAGGTGATTTGGATAAGAGAAGGTCAACTTCAGGGTATGTCTTTACTCTTGTAGGTGGAGCTATTAGCTGGATGTCAAAGCTACAGAACATTGTTGCTTTATCCACTACAGAAGCAGAATGCATAGCTGCTTCACCTGCTTGCAAAGAAGCAGTTTGGTTGAAAGGTTTGTTTGGTGAGTTTGGTAGGTTGCAGGACAACATCAAGTTATTTTGTGATAGTCAAAGTGCAATTCACTTGGTTAAAAAGCCGGCCTATCATAGTAAATCAAAGCACATACCTATCAAATACCATTTTGTAAGACATATTATCACTAAAAGGGGAGTCTCTCTTGAAAAGGTGCATACAAAGGAAAACTGTGCAGACATGTTCACGAAACCAGTTTTGTTAGAGAAGCTACGATGGTGTCTAGCTTCTCTTGGCTTGCAGAAAAGATAAAAATAATAATGAAACAAGGTATCGGGCTAATTGTTGTCAAGGTGGAGATTGTTGAGATTTTATTTCTTATTTTTAATTAAATTTGGAGAAAATATCATGTAGGTGACAACAATAGGATTTGTTGCTACAATGGCTCCATCAATTTCTGATGAGGAGTTAATGCATCCTATTTGTGAGAGAATACAGCTATAAAATGTAAGCCCGTAGAGGCAAGTAAGCATGATGAGGAATGTGTAGTGAGGAAGAGCTTAGCAGATGAGAAACTCTGCTATTGTATTTTCTCCTGTTGATGAGTGAGATTGCCGATGCCCTGTTAGGTGGACGTAGCCCAGATTGGTTGGGTGAACCATGTTAAAATCTGTTGTCTTTATGTTTGTTTTTCTGCTGTGTGTGGTTGTTTTAAGTTTCTGCTGTGTTAATTACTCTAACACTTTCATTATATAAATCCCACTATCTAAGCATCAATGCTATAATCAAATTAATTACATCCCTACAATTGTAAAAATATTTGTTTTTTTTTTTCAAGTAATATGTTCAAAGTTATATATATGCCCAGACTTTAAGGTTAAATGGCTATGTAGAAGTGAGTCTCTTATCTTGCAAATAAAAATGTCTCATACAAAAAAAGGATGTACATGAAATTTTTAGCAAATTATATTGTTACACATTTAAATCTAATATATTTACTGATTGTATATAAAACTTCCATTTCCTCATAAACAAGTTGTAACTTTGCTTACAGAAATAAACAAAAATCGATTTTGTAAATGTACTAACTAAATATATATTCAAGTAATTTATAGAAATAAAAAAAAGGGTACATTTTCAATAAGATCTACCAAGATCCTCACATCTTTAGATCATTTAACCCAGATTTAAAACAGGAAGCCCCTGCAAACAAAAACCTAAAACCCAAACAAACAAAATAGGTAAGGTAAGTGGAAAAACCACATCATTGGTAAACAATCACCAAACAATATAATGAAAAATAGTTGTAACAAAAAATGCCCCACTAGAAGACACTGTGCACAACAACACAAAAAAAACACAAAAGTCATTAGAGATGGCCAATAGACAAAGTCAGTACCAAAGAAACCCTCAACAAAGATGCACCCAAGAATGAGAACCCTGGACACCAAAATCCCCCAAAATGAGTCACACAAGTAACCCAACTAAGCCTCACAACGAAGCCTCATCAGCTTAGCAATGACAGCAATGCCAAAGGAATTTGATAACAAATCGAAAGGAATTTGAAGATTTATGTGGAAAGAATTTTGATGTTAGAATCTGATCCACAGTAGTTCATTTTCGTCCAGACAATGAATCTTGTCATATACTTGAAAAGTTAACACAAAAAGTGTACTGGAGATCATATTATTCTGGTGTTAGTACCAATGCCTCTATCTCCCATTGCCTGTTCCCATTTGCCAAGAATACCGGTGCACCAATTATGCAGAGTTTAATCAAATTCTTTCCGGCCCTACCCACTCCATTCATGTTACAAACTTTTGTAACATGAATGGTTGCTGGCATGGTCCAACAAATATATTTCTCATACCGCCGGCTCCTTCATCATTCGAAATAGTGGCAAATAAGCGGGGCATTAAGAGTCTGTAAATTTAGGCTACAGATCCACTGGCTAAATGAAACTTTGAGTCATATGAGCAGCATTCATGTGTTATATAATATATATCGGAGTGCCGGTTGGCTCTTTGGTGCTCATGAAAACCTTATGTTCAGCCACGCCAAATCACATGAAATCACGCGTTTCGCATGGAACGACAACCTCCATCGTGTTCACGAAAATGGTATGTTCTCTGGCCGCAGTTGCAGGCTTCCCGTTATGCTTCACAAGGACGTTTGACTCTGGACGGACTGCGGTTTTTGAAACAGTTGTGTTGGTCCATAGGTTTCCGCTTCTAGAAAATTTAATCGGGGTTGATATCAGGCTACCATAATCTTAGCTGGATTATTTGCAGTTCCGTCCAGATAACCTACGATATTGTAAATATTATAATAATCGTAACTATATAATTTAAATGTCTAAACCATCTCTTTAATAAATAAAAAATTCTAGTGTTTTTTCTTAGTGTTTTTTCTTTATGTATGAGTAGGGCAAAGCTTATTTTTCAGTCCATCGGCCCATTAATGCGGCGAGGGATGAAATCCCCACCGTCAGATTACAGTGCATCATCCTACGGTGGCGATTTCATCCCTCGGGGCATTAATGGGCCTATGGACTGAAAAATAAGCTTTGCCGTATGAGTAGAGCATATACCAAGTAAGATTCTTAATTAGGGAAATTTCAATATTATTAATTAATATCATGGTTTATTACTTAAATTAAGTGTTTTTAACTTAATTTAAAATAAATCTTAAATTTTCTGCTCATTAAATATTTTATAAATGTTAAATTTTTATAGTTTTTTTTTATTGATTAGTGATAATTAAATTAAAATTCTAGTATTTTTATTTTAAATTCAATATATTTATTAGATAAAATTTACATTTTATATCTAATTTACATTTTTTTATTACGAAATAGATTGGTAAATTATTTCTTATCAGTTTTTAAAGCATAATATTAATTTATTTCTTATAAAATAGTACTTTATCTATCTATTAGATAAAATTTACATTTTCTATCAATTTACATTTTTTTAATTTTTATTTTTTATGAAATAGATTGGTAAATTATTTTTTATAAATAGCAGTATCTTATTTTTTAAAGCATAATATTAATTTATTTCTTATAAAATAGTACTTTATCTCTTGTGTTTACTAGGTTTATTAGAAAATTATTTTTTAAGAAGTTGAAACTATTTTTTAAAATAATTATGGTAGCTTAACATGTGAAAACTTTGATGTATTCAAACTTTGAATGGGCACTTTTTGGATTCTTAAAAAAAACTTATTTTGAGCTTTATGAATTTGGTTAAGTTGGTGAAGTTTGTTTAATAGAATGCATCATATTTAAGAAAATATTATTGTAAATATCATTAGTTGGAGCAATGTTACATGGTTCGAGTTTCAATTTGGGTTCAACAATGATTAGGTTCGGTTTAAGTTCAAATTTTTTCATGAGGTTTTGATGAGGTTCACCATTAGTTATATATATATATATATATATATATATATATATATATATATATATATATATATATATATAATGATTTATAGGATAAAATAGTAAGAAATCAACGTCAACATCAATAAACATCAAAAATTCTATGACGGACATGAAAATTGCAAAGATAAATTACAAGATTCATTTGTGACATGAAGTTGTGAGTTTTGATCTATGGACTTGGTCAATGGCTATGAAGTTCGATGAGGTTCGCCGAACCTCAACATTTTTTTAAGGTTCGCCAAAATTCAAACCTCAAGGTTAAATTTCGATGAACCTTGTGACATAGCTTTGGACTTGTTCATTTGCAGCACATATGTCCGTTTAAAGATATCTAAACAACACATTTTTAGGGATGCATCATTTCCTTGCATCACATTTTTTATCATACTACATTTCTAAATATAATGGGCAGAAGGGAACTGGAAAAAGTCACATCAATGTTGCATCACAATGCATTGTATTTGGTGTTGCATTCTATCAAAGTTGTGCTAACAGATAAGCTTTCATTAACATTGTTGTTAATTATGTCATTGTTGGAAGCTCTAATATCAAATGTTGGGAGCTTGATAATACTGAGAAGGGAAGGGGGAATGTGAATCAATATTGTACAGATGGGTCAACTTATACCATTTTTTTCCTTTATTTACAATTAACTAATTCATTCATTCATTAGCAACACCATACATAAATAACAAGTCGAAACAAAAATATGATCAATGCATAAAAGCAACAACACACATGAGAAAATAACCATGAGAGTATCACATCAAAACATTATCACACATTTGAACATAGTATATAAGGTGGAAACCTTTTCAAGAGAAAAACCACCACCTGCTTTTGCTTTTTTCTTCTTTTTATTATTGAAAACATTTTTTTTACATATGCACTGGCCACCAATAGTGTGCAAGCCCCAATTTTATATTCATGCGAGAAAACACTCACTCTCGGCCACTACTTGAAAAAAGCCACCACTTCTTGTACTTTGTATGGCACCACTTGCTAGAAGCCACTAATCCCTCAACTATGTGGACCACTACCCACTGGATGCCTCAACACCTAATAATGTTTTGGCTAACACTCCAAAGTTATCAGGCCACAACATGAAGGAAGCCACCACCCCTTGAATAAACAATCCACCACTTTCCGAAAAGCCACAACTCCCCTATTAAAGGCCCCAAGCTTCAAGCTCTTGTGGACCACTTTTCATACATTTTAAAACTAGGATCCATTACTCAACTCAATAAAATGTAGGCCACTTTTCATCCTATTTTCTTATAAGACCAACTAATGACTCTAATTTTATAAAATGAATATAGACACCTCTGTAATATAACTCTATACTCATACAATCAATCTGCCATCACTTACACTTTGTCTCAAACCATAACAACATCAACTCTTATTCATACTCAATCTACAACAAGACATCCTCAGATCACATGAGAGATGCATCAACCATGTCATACATGGTAGTACATACAATATAAAACAACAAACTAAAGCACACTCATCAATAATACAAGTCGCTCATTAATAAACTCAGTCCTCATAACATGACAATATAGAAACTACAACAACAACATCAACATGCTCAAGCTCTAACCATGCACATCACTGATTTGAATAGAAGGAAACAACATCTATACCAGAATAATTCCTACAATAGCAATGTTATCCATAAGAAATAATAGCTATTCCAATGTCTGAGCCAAATTCTACTACAGGTTTCTTTGATCATTGTGATCCCACCAACACCATCCCTTCTTCTTAGTCATATGCATTTCCCCTGAAATTCACATTCAAACCCTCAACAGATCCATGCACATTCTTCTTATCAAATGACTCTTATGTAGGTCTTCAAATCACAACTACACGTATGTTGATCTATGTCATTTGATCTATATTAGAAACATACACACACACTATGTCAATGATCATATAACCTCAACATTATGCTTTAGCCATCACACAAGGCTCACTATGTGAATTAGATCATCATTCACCACTCACTTCATACACACCGTCTCTACAAACACTCTTTGTCATACACACTGATAAGAATAAAAATGCACTCTCTCTAACCTTCCAATACACACCAACTATGCACACTTAACACTCTATCTAGCACTTGCATATTTAATTATGAGCATATCATCCTCCATATCGACCAAATCAAGATGATTATTGCATTCCATAACCACTGGGACCATATTAACGATACATTAACCTCACATACCAGATCAAACCACTGCAGCTTTGACCAAATCGACCCACTAATAGACACACTTAAATTTTAATGTGTTCACACTCTTGAACAATTGACTTAGTAACCAAGTCAAAAAAATGCTTTTAGACCAAATCAAACAAGTTTTTGCATCGCTTTACCTTGGAAAATTACTTGGATCAACTTGTGGTATTTTTATTGCATACCTATAGGAGAGTGCCACAGGCTACAAACTACAATATTGCAAAAAATTCCACACTCACGGCATTGCATGATTGGAGAAATAAACTAGTGCTGTTCTGTGACTTAAGAAATACTGTGATAGTCTAGTAAACTAGGGAAAAGTCAAATTCACACTACCCATAATTGCTTTGAACTTAGCGCCTACTTCCTTAGACACCTCCAGGACATGTACAACATCTAGACACATTTTTAAAACATTAGGAAAACTTCAACTGATCGGAACCATGCACAGGATCATATGGCTATTGAAATCAATGCCAACACAACTCAATCCATGGCTGACATCAATCGCAACACCATGATACAAACAATAGCCCCTTTGTCATTGATGCAAAACTTCATCGATGTCAGCAACCTGATGTTATAAACTAATATCTAATATTATATGACTTGATGACCTTCACTCTTTACTAATGATTAGCCCACTCTCCCCCTTTGATATTAATGGAAACATATGGTCCAATATTGCTGAAACACCATGCTGAAAACACTGACAAGGTTGATAGAAATTATTTTGCTGATGAAAAAAGATCAACAATAACATCCCTGCAAGATAGATATTAGAATCAAGGAAATCCACTGTTAAGTGTAACCAACATGCCTCTAGGAAAAAGCCATGCACTTCTCTTGTTGAACATACTCCCCCTGCGCATATTCTACAGTACAAACAACCTCTTCACGCTATTGTATAATGAATTTTGTTGTTTCGATTACTTCCTTGCCACATGCAAGAGGCTACACCACTAGAATAATGACTCCATGAGGTACCAAGACCAAATGATGAACATGGTAGTACAAGGCTTAAAAATTAAATACAAGGTTATAACAATGATATCCAATGACCCATATATGGTTAAAAATGACTAACTTAACACATGCTTAGATCAAGTGACTCTTCCTTGCATGCAGGCCTAGAAAATTGACTCCCAACCAATATACCCAATGAAGTAACAAAAATGATACAAGGATACATAGTGCAATTAATAGTCTTACATAGAAAAAATGAGATGACTTCTAGTATGAATGTCAATGTCTCTCTTTCCCATACATGACTCATACTATGGTTATTCAAATATATTGACATATGATGATAATGAACAAGTAAAAAAATCTTAATACACATTTCTTTTCACTCATGAATACGATATGGTGCTACTGCAAATGAAAGTGAGTGAATGCAAGATAAATTAACATACAATCTTGAAATCGTAGTTGCATGCATAACTCCCCCTAAACTCATTATACCTTCTTGTTGATCTAAGTGTCACCTCTATATAGTTGATGAGTTATGCATTGGCCTTGGGCAACCCTTCCATTCATACTTTATCACATTTATTAAAAAGCAGTATTTTAAAATCCATACGCGACTCTGCCTAGTTTTTTTCGCGTGCAAACGCAGGTCAATCCATAACTGACCCGTGTATGCTATTTAAAATATTAAAAAATATACAATTTCCCAATTAATGAGGCAGTTTTTATGGTTTTTCCTATAAATTAACTACCCCAACCCGTGGCATAACTGTTCCCAACTGAAAAAATTACTTTGAGGAAGTACAAATACATCTCAAGGGAATGACCTATGAGAGGAGAGAGAGAATGATATTGATATTATAGCATGTTATAGCTGTGATCAAATCTGATATTTCCCTGTTGTTATGTAGATTAATCCCTCTTGCGGACAAGAGCGATCTCCCTAGTATTCTACGAATAGATAGAAACAAACATCCATTTGGAAATATTTTTCTCTAGATTATTTGCAATTAAGAATTATTATAAACAAAGAAAGAGGGCATTCCCCTACCTTTAAATCCAACATTCGATTTAGTCTTTTATCAAGTAGCTCCCAAGAGGCTTCTCCTATAAGTAGAACCGGTAATCAAAGATAGACAAAAGAATCAAAGAACCTACAGCATAGAATAATTAAGAATAGCTAATATAACTTAGTGATCAAGGAGTCTAAGTATTGATATTATTAAAATAAGCACAAGAAAAAATAAATGAGAAAAAGAGATACATATGTATTATCTTGAATGAAAGGAGTAACCTTACAACATGATGCCTTGATGTCGCATACGTTTCTCCCTGGATCCTGAACAATCGTTCGTCCTTTAGTTTGACAATCCTACCTCTCTAAATACTAGAATAGAGTTATGAACATAAGGGTGTGATCATTATCATGCCAACAACAACTAGTGTAGAGAGCATGCACTCTTGGGAATTTCTTCAGCAATTACCATATTCAAGCTACCCTTGAGATTGAAACATGAGCTCAATTTATAGGGAAATGGAGGTAGTTTCAGTTCCATGAAGAGGGGGATGGATTCCTCTCATGAAGGGATTTGAGCTCCATGGACCAAGGGATAAGCTCCATGAGTGGCAGGATAAAGCTCGAACTGATTGTGCCTCTAGAAGCTTCTAGTTTGGAGAATATTCGACCAGCTGGGCTTCTAGAATTTACTTTTTCCTTTATTTGACTTTTTACGGGGGTCCGCAGGCTTTAGTAGCAGAACGTATGGGAGGTGTCGTAGTATATAGAACAAGTATTCGCAAACCCACAAGAAGAGGCTAGAAAAGATGTGGAGGTATATTTTGAAGGGTCTTAATGAGATTTTCTCCAATTCCAAGACTTGGTTTAGGAACATTAGGGTTTTTGACTTCTAAGGGAGCACAATATAGGTAGTGATAGACCTATATGGACAGTCAAATTTCATGGTGATGAAATAACGTGTGACACCTGTGCCCCCTGCACTTCCGAGGTTCAAGAAACCCATGTTTCCTTGTGATGATCACCCCCACTTTATGTGACATCCTTTGTGCACCATTTATGGAAGAATCTTTGTGAGGCTAGGGCTGCATGGATTCAGAGGACAATTTTTCTCAAGGCCGTGGCAGATCTTGGGTGATTTCTCCACTTTCTCTTTACATATTATCAATAAAAGAAGTACTATCATTTTCCTGATGTTATTTGTACTATATGTCTCCTATACATGTTAAATGACCTTGAATGGTTTATTTTATGTTATTTTTATGAGATTATATATGCTAACATGATGACATCTAGGACATATATGCTATGAAACTAGTTTGTGTTATTTTTCTTGAGTGACTTGCAGGTTCTGGAGCACAAGGAGTAGTAGAGGGTTTTAACCCTATGGGATCCACCTCAAACGAAGGACAAACGGGTAAGGTCCTGTATCCTCATTTTTCTAGTTCAAGCATTAAAAATGATAATTAGAGTGCTTTTTGTGATGATATGCCATCCACTCTGTTAGATCCCTCAACCCAGGCCTTAGGGTAGCTTTTCTCGTAAGACAACTGGCGACTCTACTCAGGATTAAATGCATGTAATTCCTAGTTTGGGTTGTTTTTATCTGTCTTGTGGGTTCCCTAAGAGTTTAATCAATTTTTCAGTCTAGTAGGTTCTTTTCCTAGCCAAGAAGAAGTCCCAATCTTCTGGATCAGGCCTCGGTTTTTATTTTTTCCTTATTTCATTTTCTATACGCTACTTCGTGTGTACACATTTGTGTATAACTACTATTTTCTCCAAAAGAACCCACGTATACCTGTGTTTATTTTGATACAATATTGTATACACGCGTGTTGCACACAACAACTCGCATATGCCTAGTAAATTTTGAAAATTTGAATTTTGAGGCCCTGTAAGTCTTTCTTGTCTTTGGTTGGTCATCCCTGCAGAACCTATTCGGTGTCAGGACTATGATTCTTGTGGTTGTATGTTAGTTCATATATTTTTCAAGTGAATATCTAGTCATTCTAAGGCTTTTCGTGTTTGGTGAAGTCTCAATTGTGGTTGAAGCACCAAGACTTATTTCTCAAGCTCTTGGATGTTCTGACCATTTAGAACAATGAGCCTTTCTCTGTTTCTCATGTTTTCCTTATGCATTGCTTCAATTTTTGTTTTTTACCTTTTTGACTTCCTTGGTTTTCTTCTTTCTTGGGATTATATTTCTAGTGAATCCTGAAGTATCCTTTTCTTGGTTTCTTGAATTTTTTTTGCTGGAAGTTTGTGCTACTATTTTGAATTAGTTTCTTGAGTTGGTTACTTCTTCTTGTTCATTTGAGTCCCACTACGAAAGTGGCATAGTTGGCTTGTGAATTTTAAAGTCTCCTTGTTGGCTCATTTTCTTGATTTTGGACTGTTGAGGAGGTAAATCCCCTCTGCGGACAGAGGCGATCCCTACTAGCCCAGCAGGGGTCTAGCAACAAACAAACAATGCTATGATGCAAACTCCTAATTACGAATGAAAGACTTGGGATAGAAGCCTACCTGGATTCCAACGTTATGATCTGAAGAAGAAGTGTCCCCGTCCTTCAGCCCTGGCAGATCACAATCCTTCCACGATCTCCGCGGATGAACACCTGCACATAGAAGAAACGAACAGATACAAGCATAGGAACCAGCATATGTAACTAAACATCGGTCAGAAAAGATATTACTCGCATTAACATGATGGAAAACGGAGTGGAACCATAATCATAGTCATCTATTAAGTAATAAACGAATAGAAGTTACAACCAAGTTCTGACGTCGCAGCTTCCTTCGAACGGGTCTTCGGTCGTCCATGTCTCACAAAGCTCGCCAAGGAAAGGGAAAACCTCTCCAGAGTCTCGTAACAATGGTCTCCTCGCTTGAATGGGCCTTAAGGGAAAGAAGGGATTCTTTACAGCACAAAGGCACTTGGGAATAGGGAGATGCAAAGCTTCTGCACTTCAAGACTAGCTTGCCATGGATCTGAGCAAGCTTTTATAGATGGGGAAGGAGGGAGTTGGGATCCCTATTATTATGGGATTGGCCCTATCAACAAGGAAGGTTCCATAGAAGGTGGCAAAACTACTTCCCTTCCATAGAACTCCCATAGCCAAACCTCCCAACTCAAGATAGGCAGTGGTTGTGAGTTTGTTTGAACTCAACTTCCGCCATCCATATATAAAAAACAGTCCCTAAAATGGGTGGCGCGATTGCCGCTCTATGACAGAGCGCCAAGTGGCGCGACCTCTTTACAGGATTTCCCTGAGTGGCGCGAGTACTGAACTATCTACCCGCGCCAATGCAAAAAGAGCTGTTTTTCATGGATTTTGCAAGGAGATGTCTCAAGGGGAAATGAAGCTCATACTCAGAGGGATGCATTGATGATGTTTTCAAGGCATGACAGTGTTCACAAGTCACATAATGGGTCCTCCATTGTGCGGGACGGGGAATGGTAGGGACGGTGACAAATTACTGTGTAACAGATGCCCCCTAAAGCATGAGGCCCGAGAGAGAGAGGGGTGAAATGCTTTACGAGAACATGTCCAACTGAAGGCCCGTCGTCAGAAAACCTGCACAGAAAGATACAACCGATATCTCAAGTACATGATGTATATCTATGGTATGGACGCAGCCATCCGAACAGAGTATGCTATAATCCGGATCCAGGGTATGGGCGCAGCCATCCAACTAAGATCAAACAAATAGACTCAGGTATGGTCGCAGCCATCCAATCATTGAGTCATGTACATAATGACAATAATCCACAATCGCAACCTGGATTACAACAGACACAATCCAGGGTCTTGCGCTCCATCTCGACCCAAACAAGTACAAGTTCGAGCATGTGAATGTGTGAGCTCATGTCGAACATGCAAGAACATCGTCTGATTACCAGCCAATGATGAAAGCTGTTAACAGACGCGAGAGAAACCACCAATAATGACAATGGTCCTCAAGGTACTACAGGTACAATCTACGGCGTGTGAATAAATGAGATGACGTCGAACACCCGCAGAATCATTCGATCGGAAGTCAATGATGTAAACTTCACGTCGAATGCGACGAACCTGCCATTGAGGCATGCAGGCTCCAAGGTACCATCAGGAGTCTCTAGACCAACTTCCTCGATAATGAGTTGAAGTCGACAGGAAGTGACCTTGATCGAAGGTGGGCCATAATGATTCCCACATCATCGACACGAGACAGAGGAACATAATGTTTTGTTGTGAATTAGGACCATATGAGAAACAGAGGAAGGTTGATATTTGCAGAGGCTAACTTCTCTTGAACATATGAACGGCACGACAATGGACTTGGCAGTATTTGACATCAACGGATCAAAGGTCATGGCGACGAGGCAGTGAACAGATGAGAGGTCAAAAGAGATTATCCAAACCCATGGAGGCAAAGTGAAGCAGCGAGATGAGATGTCCCCAACCCGACACGAATGCAGACAAGTGCCATGTTCAAGAGCGACATACTGCCGACGACAACGACGATGGTTCCATTTTTCCCCCACCATTTCTGGCGAGTACCCCAATTATTTTGATAACAAGCTTGAAGGGGATAGCATATGCTTGTGATATAAGTCCGCCCTTCGGGCGAATCCATCCTAGTGCATTTAACGAGTCCTAGGAAGGAGAAACTCGGAGAACGTCATTTCGACGAAATCCAATGTCATCAGGGTTTAACGAGTCTGACAAAGGAAGAACTCGGCGCCTTTTCATGTTTAGAGAGTTTGAAAAGACAGCGGAAAAGAAAACTCCACAGGTCCCTTTTCGTAAATAGTTCCCCAGATCCGAAAAGGTAGAAAACAATATCCGGGAAAACCTCCTAGTCGCGATCGGCTAGGGTATTCCTTTTTCGTAATCAATCCATCCCAGCCCGAAAAAGGGTTAAACTTATACTGGGTGAATGTCGATTCGTGTCCATTTTAACGAGATCGAAACGACAAGGGCCTCGGCAATCTTTTCATGTTTAGAGAGTCAGAAAAGAGCTGAAAGATGACTCATCCTAGAGGAACGAGTGGTATAAAGGGTAGCTACTGGTTCCGGCAATGGTGGAACTGCTCAAAACAAGATAAAGGTCAAGAGGCTGGCTAACAAGACCACTCATCGCAGCGGTTCCTCAGGAACGGGTAAAACAACAAAGTGAAGGCGTATAATCGGCCAAGCAGATAATGACGATGGAGTGAGAAAACCAAGGCTCATCTGGAAAAACAGGCTGATAAAATGGCATTCACAAGAAGTAAAATGGGAATGGTTTCATTTTTACACAAGCTTGAAATCGTAAATGCAGTTTAGTTATTTTATCTACATACGCTTATACAATATTAAACCATATGTTGAAACCTGCTTGTTTTTACTCCTCTTTGAAATCAGAAACAAATTAAAATTCAGGTGGTTCATGCCCACCATGAATAAAAGACTTATTCAGGTATGTTCCAAACAAATCTGCAGATAGTCAAGATGGAGTTTAGTAACTGCACAGATCAAGAGAAAGACTCGACTGGGATTTTACGAGAACTTATCAAAGACTCGAATTGAACAGGAACGTGTTTCATTGTTTTAACGAGGTTGACACATTAAAAGAAATATCCTCAAAACACCTTGTTTCATGGTTTAAGGAGCTTGACACAAGACAAGGAACTCTACTCCGACAACCTTGTTTCATTTTTTAGGGAGCTTGACACAAGACAATGAACTCTGCTCCAACAACCTTGTTTCATTTTTTAAGGAGCTTGACACAGGAAAAGAACCATGCTCCGAGAGCCTGGTTTCATTTTTTAAGGAGCTTGACACAGGAAAAAGAACCATGCTCCGACAACCTTGTTTCATTTTTTAGGGAGCTTGACACAAGACAAGGAACTCTGCTCCAACAACCTTGTTTCATTTTTTAAGGAGCTTGACACAGGAAAAGAACCATGCTCCGAGAGCCTGGTTTCATTTTTTAAGGAGCTTGACACAGGAAAAAGAACCATGCTCCGACCAGACCTCATCATAATGAACAAGAAGTCAGTACTTCCAAGAGTTCCACTCCTGATGGAAGGGAAACATCCTGGAAGTCAGGACCCAATGCCCCCAGCACATTATGCACAACGGCATCATCACTGAGCACAGGCACGGGATAAGTAGCCACATAGTTGACCTGCGGTGGAGCAGATACAACGGGTGGATAGAAACCAGGAGGGGGTGATGGCGGACCAGATGCCATATTAGGACCAAAGAACGAAAGCTGATCAATGGTCACGATCCTTCCTTCATGCGGAAAACAGACCACACGAAAGAGGGAGGAGACGAGTGCTCCCATGGCATAAGTGTAATCTCGCCCCAGGAGCAGATTGAAATCCAAGGGGCCTGGAACAACCATCACGTTCATATGGACGGTTTTGCCTCCCAAAGTAACAGGTAACCTTGGAAGGATCCCCAACGGTTGACTCGTCCTTCTGTTAAAAGTCAACAGATTCTGCGTAACAGGCGCAAGCGGTGGTGAACCGAAAGCTCGCCAGGTAGTTGATGACAGAATACTAACAGAGGCACCTTCGTCTATGATGGTGCTGGGTACGACCAGACCAAGAGCCTGTACTGTGATCTCGAAAGGCACATAAGACGGAAGGCGAAATCCTGCAAATCGATTCCAGTCAAAGGAAGCGACCAAACTACTCGGAGGGGCTACCATCGACAAGAGAAGGTCTTTCCCTGATGTTATGGTAGAAGAAGCCTCCTCCATGACCTCCATCTCGAAGGTGGGAGGAATATCCTCCGTAGCCTCCATCATGGGAGGCGGAGGAGGGGCTTCTTGAAGTACAGGGACAGGAGAATCTTTCTCCAAGTATGATGAATCTGAAGAGATTAGAAGGACATGGGGGGTGTGAGGTCCACTCTCGAAAGAAAAGACCTGGTGCACCGCGGATGGGGCCAGTTCAACCGATCCGACGACCAATGGTTGGTCAGGGACGGATTCGTGAATTTGAATTTCTGGGGGAGTGGGATCGACCAAGGATGACTCTTGACCAATCATAGGATCAGCTGGCGGAGGACTCAAAGAAAGCCGATTATAACCAGGTGGAAGGCGTGGTGTAGAACCGGTTGGGTTGTCCAAAACTAGTTTGGCTTCATCCATATAAGGACAAAGGTGAATGGCATGGTGCCCTTCACACAACTTACAAGGATTGGTGATCTTACCCTGCTTCTTAGGAGCCTTATCAGTACCAGTTGAAGACATGCCCCCAACTTGGCTCCCGGAAGTCAAAGGCAATGGCGGATGGCCATCGGACCATGCTTCGAGCACCTTGGGGATGCCAGGGCAGTCTCGAAGAAGATGGTCTCCCGTGCACAACAGGCAAGGGAACTTGACTTTCCGTGGAGGGTTGGAAGGTTTATCAAGAGGAGATTCCTCATGGACAGTAGCCGTACATTTAGCCTCTCGCTTATCAGACTTCTTCTTCTTTGTCTTCTTCTTCTTCTTTTTAGCCACCTGGTTAGTCGAATCCAGGCTTTCACCAGGCAAAGTAGAAGATGAGGACGCAGAAACAGGCGAAGAAGGGGAGAGGTCCACCTTGGAATCAACATGAGGTTGTTCAGGTGGAGGAACTGATTGAACAGTAGTGGAGACATTCGGGACAACAGAGGTTGAGAACAACCAAACGGGCAACCCAACAGTTAACCCAGGAAGGGACAACGTCGCCATGTAAGGAGCACCAACATTTCCAAAAGGAGAAAAATGACCAGGATTCCCTTCTGAGGGGATTCCTTGGTTGGTGAACTCTGAAAAAGTTGCCATCAAACTCAAACCCACAGACGGGCTGAAAACGAGTTAAGACACATGATCAAACGGTCAACAAGCAATGTCTAAACGCTCCAAAGGAAAAGACAAAGTGGAGATAACTGCTGTCTCTCTGGACGAGAACCGAACGCAAACATAGGGAAATAGATCGAAGCAAATCGGCTCGGGAAAGAGGGAGAAGACACCAGCTCAGCGCGAAAGAAAAGACAGGATGAAGAGTTAACAGTTTGGCGAATCCCTCAGGATCGAAGATCCTGAGGGATCGCTGCTTTATTTATCTAGTCGCTTGGACATCTCCGCCATCGTTTTTATATAAAGACAGCACTGTTAGCTTGATGATATAGATGATAGCGGGATAGGATACGTTTTATGTAATCTTCTGTAAAGCATCAGACTTGGTTATTAAGTTTTGTTGAAGGCTGGTTCGATGTATTTTTGATCAATGCATTAATGAAAGATTGGTGATTATTCCATCTTCGCGTCTGCATTAACTTAAAGCGGTGTATCCTTGGAGGCTAAGGGCCCGGCCCCGAAGGACACTTGCTTCTGTACAATTACAGCTTCACTTCTGTGTGGTTTGTTTATTCTTGTTATTTGATCATTTGATATACTTTACAAGTTCATGTGATATGCTCTGTTCAAGTTTAAATCATTAAAGTTTCGACAGATAGAACTGTATGTTGACTCTGTATCAAGTTATTTATTCTTTCAAGAGTTAATCGCACATTCTTAATGTTATATTACAAAGCTGTTATACTAAAACGTTCGTGTGGTGTGCATTCTTAAATTATCAGTACTGTTCTATAATTCATTCGTTGTTATTGCTGTTCCATTAGTGTGGTCTGTGTCAATCGCCTTTAGAGTGACAGAATGTTCTTTGATTGCAAAGAGTGTATAGATTGAGTTTGGTTATAACCCGCGGGACTTAGTTATTCAATTGCTGTTCCATTTTAGAGTTGCTGTTCCATTTCAGAATTGTGGTTCAATCCTTTATTCGTTTTGCTGTTCCATTTACTTGCAATTGTTGGTTTGTTGTGAGAGATGATTTAAGGATGTAGTGAGCAGTAGCAGTTACTGTCCAGCTCCCAGGCTTGTGATCTATGCTCTAATTCCTTTTTCATCAGTTTCTGAAGGGATGGTTTATCATTGCCGAACCCTTGACTGATAAGTTATTGAGTTTTCTGAGTGTGCAATTTATTTCTTTAAAGTAATTTGATTTCAGTTGAGCATCCGTTTACTCTTGTATTTCTTAAGCACTGTACTACTAGCATTACTCTGACAAATGAGCCTCGGATTGAGTCACTCTTTGTAATGACAAAACGCTCTCGGGTTGACATATTAATGTAAGGTAATTAGAGGTGAAAGAGACCCTTTTTATAGCTCTACATTTTGGCGCCGTTGCCGGGGAAAGAGTGAAGCCATTTGTCTTTTTTCAGAGTGGTGTGCAAGCCTGCTAGGGAGGAGTTGGATCCTAAAAACGGAAGGTAAGAACCTACGTGCAGAGCATGTAAAAAACCTGCTCATTATCCGCTTTCCTAACAGATTTGTTTTTGCTTGTTTGAACAGAAGTTGATAGTTTATTTTTTGAGTGCATGACTAAGCGGAAAAAACCAGAAAAGAATATCAAACCCCCATCCAAACCTGAAAAAGCTAAGGGGCCGGTGACCCTTGGCCGAACGACCTTCATAGACGAAATCTATAGGAAAACAGAGTCTCAGCCATCAGTAGGTTTCAAGAAAAACAATTCCAAACTACCTACTAGTTCCCTTCAGGCCACAGGATCACCATCTGTAGCCTGTGCTGAGGTGCATAGTCAAACTGAGGAGCAGGACTTTCAGGAAGTTGAAAATTCCACTCCAGAATTATTGCAGGAAGGGAACTCTAGTAACTTTTGTGAGGGAGAAGGAGAAACAGGGGAAACGAAGGAACCAAAATCCCCTATTGAAACAAATCAGCCATTAGATAGCCCAGATAAGGGGAGTGCTGCGAAAGTCATTATTGAAGAGATTCAATCTCCTCAAACACCTGGTATTCCCATTATTCCAGATAAAGGAAGCGCTATTAAAAAGATCCCTGTCAAAACCGTTCCCACCCAACCTAGGAATACCCTCTTAGATATCCCAGAAGGTTACTGGCATATATTCAATCCCATGGCTCAAAACCAACCAAACGCTCAAAACCAGCCAAACACTCAAACCTTTACATTACAATATCCTATAGTGGATTCTGCAGCAAATGCACCCATGAAAGCTATCCCTCTTCAGCATATCCCCACATTTCACGGACTCACATCAGAAGATCCGGATGCATTCCTATTCGAATTCGATGTGTTATGTCGGGGGTATGATTACACCACCGATCCCCAAAAATTGAAATTATTCCCCTCTACATTGAAAGGGGCTGCTTTAAGATGGTTTATGGGGCTAGGTGGCGTGGTTATCAACAATTGGGATCAAATGAAAGAATCCTTCTTAAAGAAATACCAGGATTATTGTAGGTCTAGAGAATTAAAAGACGAAATATTTCAAATGTCAGCTAGACCAAATGAAACACTAGAAGAGTATGTGGAACGTTTTCAGTATAATTTACAAAGATCTCCTTATGCATCGCTACCTTTACCTGATAATGTGTTAAAAACTGCATTAATGAGGGGCATGAAGGAATAATGGATTGAAACATTAAACATTATGAGCAAAGGGGATATTTATCAAGAGAGTTTTTCTGACATTATTGATTTGTGTGTCAGGAGTTCGAGAGGCAGCACAAGAATAAAACCGACAGAATATGATCGGTTTGCAAGGGATAACAAAGTATCAGCAGAAGGAGTAACAGGCGCAGAAATTGGAAATTTATTAGAAAATTTTAAAACTGATATTATGGGAACACTAACTACACAACTTGATATGGTGCAGGCTAAACAGAAGCAGCTGGAGGCAGAACAGAATATGGCAATCTTCTGCCCCCGATGCAGAAAGAAACATAGCCACAAGGAGTGTCCATTAGATAAAGTCCAAACATGCGCCATCTGTACAAAAGATCACCTTACAGAGAGCTGCCCCTCACTTCCTGGATTGAAAGCAGTATATAAGGAAGCAGAAGAAGAACCAGAATCGGTGAATTCGATCAACCAGCGCCGCCCGTGGCAGCCAAGACAACCTGGTATGTTTCCGGACCCAACCTCTTCCTTTCAAAACCCACAATATAATGCTCAACAATATGGTATGTGGCAAAATCAATCTCAAACCCCATTTACCAACTGGTCACCACAATCATTCCCTTCTTCAAATCCATGGATGAATCAAACAAGCCAAAATGGTTGGCCGAATTTCCCTTACACTCCACCATATTGGCAAAATGGCCCGTATCCTTCACAATGGACTCCCTCTACTTCACAGAGTTCACCCTGGCAGACAAGCTGGCAAAGACCGATGTACCATCCAGCTGGAACTATTCCACTCCCTCAACCTACTTTGCCAGCTTTACAACAAAATCCCTAGTCTAACTTGAGGCCGCAACTCCCAGCCCAACCCGATCCCAATCCAAACAACAGGCAGGTCCAATCTATTCAAATCATAGAATCACCAGAACCAGGACCCGACTTAAGGGAGTGTAGTGACCTTCAGTTAAGATCTGGACGTATCATTGAAACTGAGGGAGATAAAACAGTTCATATTGAAGATCAGTTACCCAGAGAACATCAGTCACAACAAGAGGATGTAAATAAGCAACAAACTCATAATCAAGCAACCACATCCTCTCCTCCGTTCCCAGAATGATTAGCCATACCTCGAACCATACAATATCCTGACTTTGACATTCTGGGAGAATTACAAAATCTGTACATAAAGATTCCATTCCTCCAAGCCATTCAAGACATTCCCATATACGCCAAAACCATAAAAGAATTGTGCATAAAGAAACCAAGGAGGAATATAACAAATAATCCAAGAGTCCAAGTAGTCGGTACCTTATCTGACCTATTGTCTGGAAGAGAAACACCCCTTAAATATGAAGACCCCGGGAACCCAATTATAACTGTTCAAATTTATGGTCAGACCCTGCCTAATGCCTTAGTTGATTTAGGGGCTGCAATTAATATTTTAACAACCACAACTTGCCAAAAGCTCGGCATTACATCTGTAGAACCCACCTCTACTCTATTAGAATTGGCTGACCGATCTGTGGTTAGACCAGAGGGCACTCTACATGATGTCATGGTCTCTGTAGAATCCTGGGAGTATCCAACCGATTTCCTGATAATTAATCCAAAAAACCGACTTGATGGACACCCGCTAATTTTAGGTAGACCTTGGCTCGCTACTGCCGATGCCTATATTGGCTGTCGGCAGGGAAATATGACCATAACCAGAGGACCAAATAGCAAAAAATTAGTTCTATATCCTCCAGCGCAGCCAAGTGTCACAATGATTAAAACTAATAAGCACCCTGTATCATATCTTACTGATAACATCAGATCTCCATTAACTATACAAGAGGCACTCGATTTCAAAGATCAAACAAAAGACGATGCCATTAATAATTTCATTACTCAAACTGAACCTCGCACACAATGTCACATGATAAAAGCAGCATTTGATAATGAATTAGAAGAAGATCCCCTGAAAGATATTCATGATCAAATAATACCTGTTACTTCTGTTGCAAATAGTAAAACTGTGGAAATTGCACCAGGGAAAACTTTAAACATCAATGCTAATCTCACACCCGAACAAGAAACAAAGCTCATCAATCTGTTAACAAAATACCAAGAAGCATTTGCATGGGACTACCCTGATATGAAAGGAATCGATCCCCAGTTATGTACACACCACATTTACATAGAAAAGGATGCCAGACCTGTGCGTCAGCCGCAAAGGAGACTTAATCCCCATCTAAAAGACGTTGTAAAAACTGAACTTCAGAAGCTTTTAGATGTGAATTTTATCTACCCTATTTCTGATAGTAAATGGGTCTCTCCACTTGTGGTGGTACCAAAAAAGAATGGGAAATGGAGAATTTGTGTGGATTATAGGGAGCTCAACAAAGCAACACAAAAAGATCATTTCCCCCTTCCTTTCATAGATCAAGTATTGGACACTTTAGCAGGGAAAAAGTTCTTTTCTTTCCTGGATGGCTTCAGTGGATACAATCAGATTCAGATTGCCCCTGAAGACCAGGATAAAACTACCTTTACTTGTCCCTGGGGAACATTTGCCTATCGAGTTTTACCTTTTGGCTTATGTAATGCTCCCGCCACATTTCAGAGGGCTATCCTTAGTATTTTTGCAGATTTAATCAATGATGGACTTGAAGTTTACATGGATGACTTTACACCATATGGAGATGATTTTGATCCAGCTCTAGACACCCTAGAGAAAGTCTTACAACGCTGCATTGTCACCGGGCTTTGCTTAAGCAACGAAAAATGTTTCTTGGGTATGCTTTTGATGACTATTTCAGTGGCTTTTTAATAGAATTTGTGAACCTTTTTGTATCATGAATTTGGAAAGTAATAAGGAACCATAACAAAACATGTGAGAATTGATATGCAAGACTTAGCCACTGATAATGGTTATTTTCTGTACAGGAAAAGGAGAAAACGAGGAATTTCCGTTCCAAAGGAAAGGACAAAGTCGAGATAACTGCTGTCCCTCTGAACGAGAACCGAATGCAAACAAGGCTAAATAGATTACAGCAAATCGGCTCGGAAAAGAAGGAGAAGACACCAGCTCGGCGCCAAAGAAAGGAAAGGATGAAGAATTAACAGTTTGGCGAATCCCTCAGGATCTTCGATCCTGAGGGATCGCTGCTTTATTTATCATGTTACTTGGACATCTCCGCCATCACCTTTATATAAAGGGACAACACTGTTAGCTTGATAGATAGGATACGCTTTTATGTAATTTTCTGTAAAACATCAACTTTGATTATTGAGTCTCGTTGAGAACTGGTTCAATGTATTTTTGACCGATGCATTAATAAAAGCTTGGTGATTATTTCATCTCTGCGTCTGGATTAACTTAAAGCGGTGTATCCTTGGAGGCTAAGGGCCCGGCCCCGAAGGACACTTGCTTCTGTACCATTACGACTTGACTTTTGTGTGGTTTGTTTATCATTGTTATTTGGTAATTTGATATGCTTTATAAGTTCATATTACATGCTTTGTTAAAGATTGAATCATTGAGGTTTTTTACAGATAGAATCGTGTGTTGACTCCGCATCAAGTTATTAATCCTTTCAAGAGTTAATTGCATGTTCTTACTGTTTTGTTACAGAGCTGTTATACTAAACGTTCGTGTTGTGCGCGTTTCTGATTTATCAGTACTGTTCCATAATTCATTAATAGTTATTGCTGTTCCATTAGTGTGATTTGTGTGAATTGCTTTTAGAGTGAAAGAATGTTATTTGATTGCAAAGAATGCATTTGAGTTAATAGATTAAGTTTGGTTACAACCTGCGGGACTTAGTTATTCAATTGCTGTTCCATTTTAGACTTGCTGTTCTATTTCAGAATTGTTGTTCAATCCTTTATTTGCTTTGCTATTCCAT